>LR812528.1:37759760-38024760 GCA_903798195.1 Danio kyathit | reverse complement strand
GAGATAAGGGAGTAATTTTGCTAGGCTACTTATAGTGAGTTCGGATCCATCTGATTGGCTAACTAATGATTGTAGATGAGAGACCAGCTGCGCTCAATCATATCACGTGCTCCTCTCGAAATTAGTTTGTGAAACTTCACTTAAATAATTTTGTGAAGGTCATGTAACCATCAGGAAGAACGCAGCATCTCATTTCTCACAGAACGCATTCTGTGTTCTAGCGGTCTACCGAATTCGTTCTTCCGAGGTAACCTGGCCAGAACGGTCTCCACAAGAACACCAGGGGTCACCACAGCGGAATGAACCGCCAACTTATCTAGCATATGTTTTACATAGCGGATGCCCTTCCAGCCACAACCCAACACTGGGAAACACCCATGCACTCTTGCATTCACACACACTCATACACTATGGCCAATTTAGCTTATTCAATTAACCTGTACCACATGTCTTTGGACTGTGGAGGAAACCGGAGCACCCGGAGGAAACCAACGCAAACACTGGGAGAACATGCAAACTCCACACAGAAATGCCAGGGGCTCGAACCAGCGACCTTCTTGCTGTGAGGCGACAGCGCTACCAACTGCGCCACCGCGTCGCCCCTCTTAAATAAATAAATAGCATGAAAATAATAGTGGTTTTATTTTGTTTTCATATTTCAACTACACTGGCTCAACCAATGGCATGCATTTTGGGTGTGGCTAAATATCCTTCTACCAATGGCATACACAGTGGCTGTTTCTCAATATGTGTTCTTCAGCGTTCTCGCGTCATCATAAACTGCCAAAGTTCAGTTCCAAAAATCAAGACCGCAAGAACGGAGGACGCGTGAAAGTGATATCGAGGACGCATCGATGCAGACTTGAGCGTAAAATTAGCTTGAGAAGTCCCAGAAGTCATTGTGGCTGAATAAAGGAGGTGGGAAGCGCAGCATTTTATATAGATTTAGTATTAAAGTTCAGAGATATAGCTTATTTATCTAAAGAGTTTCCCTATATGAGATAGTGAAAGTAAACTACCATGAAAATCGTAAAGGCATAAACACATTAAGGGTATTTAGTTTTATTTGTATTGTGCAGAGTATATTTGTAAGGTCTTTATGCATAGTATATATTGTGAAAAGGGGAAAAGCAATAAATCTTATGAATGCTGTAATGTTTAAATAATTTTCCATTTAAAAACGCGTGAAGGTCATGTGACCATCAGGAAGAACGCAACAACAACTTATCCAGCATATGTTTTACGGAGCGGATGCCCTTCCAGCCACAACCCAACACTGGGAAACACACACTCTTGCATTCACACACATACACTATGGCCGATTTAGCTTATTCAATTAACCTATAGCGCATTTCTTTGGACTGTGGGGGAAACCGGAGCACCCGCGAACACGTTGAGAACATGCAAACTCCACACACAAAAATGCCAACTGACCCAGCTTGGGCTTGAACTGTGAGGCGATCGTAATGTCATTTTCGCAGTTATGTTGTAGTAAATCTGTTTTAGCAAATCCATAAAATTGTGTGTATATGGAAGAGTCGGTCTTTGTTTCAGTGTGATTTGGCATGCATGTTCTAACCCACCTACTGCAAAATCATGTCACACACACACACAAGGCTCTTACACAAGGCTCACGAGGGAGTTTCTACTCCTACATTAACTTTCAACCGTCCTTGACTGTGTAAGATCCCCCAAACACTCGAATGTGTGTGAGTATGAGAGGATTTTCCTTTTCACACACAGCTTCTCCTCTGAGACGGCAGTTCAGAAGAGCTATAAGGGGCTGTTCTGTTGTTGATGTGCTGCTATAATGAAGTATCAAGAAGATTAAACTGTATGTTAAATATGGCTGGAACTAAAAATAAAGGGATTGTTTACCAAAAATGCCCAAATTTACTCACCTTTATATTGTTCAAACTCTAAAGGAGTTTCTTAGGTTTGCTAAGTTTTATGTGTAAGTAAGTAAGGTTGTAACTCAACTCAAATATATCCTGTGACTGAGTTTTGTAAGCATATCATCATTTACGTCTAATGCTGCCGTAGTTGATCTGAGAAATGTAGCAGATGACATTTCCACCATATATTGGTTTTGTGAATTTGTTTTTGTTTATACATTTTTTTTAAATAAGAAATGTAGCACAGAGTATATACAGGAATCAGAGAGTGAAGTTCCATACCTTTTAAGACCTTTTTAAAGACTCTTTCCATACATTTTAGGACCTTAAAACCACTTTAGGTTTTATAATATATAACTTATTATATGTTAACAGTATATTTACTGAATATTAATGTAAGAAACTAATCCTGAACTAAAACATTATTCATATACTGAATAAAAATCTGTTAAATCTAGCTAATTCAGCAGGTTGGCGCCTATAGAACAGCAGAAATAATGGTGTTGACTTGGTTACTGCAGTAAACAAAGCAGCATGATGTCAAATCTAGTAGGATATCATTGATTTCATAAAGTACACAGCATCCTGATATTCACAGATTTAATTCAGGCAAACATTAGCATACCACTTTTAGCATTTAAGACTTTTTAATACTTTTTAGGGGCCTTAAATTTCTTTACATTGATTTATAACTTTTAATACGTTTTAAGCCCCCGTGGACACCCTGTAGCAGATGACAACATTTCCACTATATAATGGTTTAGTGAATTTGTTTTTATTTCATTCATTCATTTTCTTGTCGGCTTAGTCCCTTTATTAATCCAGGGTCGCCACAGTGGAATGAACCGCCAACGTATCCTGCACGATTTTCCAGCCGCAACCCATCTCTGGGAAACATCCACACACTCATTCACACTTATACACTACGGACAATTTTTAGCTTACCCAATTCACCTGTACCGCATGTCTTTGGACTGTGGGGGAAACCGGAGCACCCGGAGGAAACCCATGCGAACGCGAACACATGCAAACTCCACACAGAAACGCCAACTGACCCAGCCGAGGTTCGAACCTGCGACCCAGCGGCCTTCTTGCTGTGAGGCGACAGCACTACCTACTACCACTACCTACCTACCTACCCACGCCTTTGTTTTTATTTATATATATTTTTTAAATTTATCAGTCCTACACTATGAAAAATATCTGTAAATGAGCAGTTTTCCGTCTTTTGTTTTTCATGTTTTTATTTTTTCCCCATTTATGCTTTTGAATTGCATTTTGAGACCTTGATTTTTGTTCCAACAACTTTTAACCTTGCAACCTTTGAAAAAGTGACTTTCATTAACATATTTAAGAGTTTAAAGTGATATTTTGTCTGGGTTGGTGTGGTATATTATGGTACAAAAACCTTGTAATAAACTGGCAGTGCCTTTTCAGCTATTTTACAGATGTATTTCTTTATGTATTATTTCTTATACATTATATTATTTCAAACAACTAAAACTAACTGATGATAAAAAGTCATTAAAAGGTGACAGAGCAAAAATTATTGTTTGTCTATGGAAAAAGGTATCAAAACCACTTTTTAAATTCTGGCTTTCAGAATTCTCTAGCACTTTACAATTAGAGAGACTTAGACACAATCTTTCTGATAGCATTGCTGGCTTTGAAGCCACCTGGAAACCCTTTTTTAATTATCTGTCAAATGTCAAGGATGTTTCCCTGAGATGGTTTGCAGCTGGAAGGGCATCCGCTGCGTAAAACATATGCTGGATAAGTTGGCGGTTCATTCCGCTGTGGCAACCCCGGATTAATAAAGGGACTAAGCCGAAAAGAAAATTAATAAATGAATGTCAAGGATAACAGGTTAAAGGTATGACCTTGTCATTGTTTGCAAGATCCCCATTTTGCCTGTGCTCAGAGGCCAGTGGGCAAATTTGACCAGGATGCTGGGATTTTTAATGACCACAGAGAGTCAGGACCTCGGTTTAACGTCTCATCCAAAAGACAGCACTCACTCAGCAGTATAGAGTCTCCTTTACTATACTGGGGCGTCAGGACCCACACAGACCGCAGGTTGAGCACCCCTGCTGGTCTCACTAACACCCACTTCGGGCAGCAACCTAGCTTTCCCATGTGGTCTCCCATCCAGGTACTGACCAGGCGCAGCCCTGCTTAGCTTCAGTGGGCGACCATGTGAGAGTTTCAGAGAGCTAGTTGCTTATTAACCCATATATAAAACCGGAGGAACTGATGTAACAATGGTTTTAAAATCTTTTTTTTTTTTTTTCGCCTTTTCTTTTCTGTCTTTATAGTTTTTGTTTTTCGTATTGCTCTGTGTTGCTTTAAGGTCAAAATAAAAATATAATATTAAAAAATATATATATAAAAAAAAGGTCCCATAATGAACACTGTAAAAATTTTTTGACTCAACTTAAAATTTTAAAGCAACAAACTTCAGAACATTATTGAGTTGACTCAACTTTCAACCCAATTACTGCACTTGACTCGATTTAAGTTAAGCAAACTCAAAAATGTCCTGAAGTTTGTTGCCTTTTTAAGTTGACTCAACTTTTTTTTTTTACAGTGTAATTCACAACCGTAAATAACCCGAAAACACTTGTGAATCACAAAATACGGGAACTGTTTATTAACAAATATTTTTGACAGTGTAGTGTCCATTTATTGTTTTTAGAATATCAACATTGGCTGTCTGATAATTACATTATTGATGCGTTTTGGTGTCATTTGATAATCAAGAGAGGACTTAGGTTACAAATTAACAGAACTTAAGGCAAAAATGCCACCAAGATGAACAAACATGGTCCAATAATTCAAGATAAAGAGGCAAAGTTAATCGAAACTAATATATCTGTTGTAACTACTTGCATTACATTTAGATCTGCTCATGATTCAGATTTAGCATGTTTATGTTTCTTTGTGGTGCTGAGCATTGTAGCCAATCACACACATTCCTCCTGAGGTTATTAAAGTTGCACAGAATTGGATGGGTTAGATTATTCACTGCTGAAACACTGGAGATTTGTTGAGTGTTCATCACTGACAGATTTTTTGCGCAAATACTTTTAAACAACAAACAAACATGAGGTACATTTAGCTGCTTCAGTGATTTTAACAGGAGTTTTTGCATAACTTATACTAGACTAACACCATGTTCAGCTAAATTATGATGTGTCATTTCTTCAAACACAAAAACTGTACAAACCACATGTTTCTGTTTGTTTTTGTTGTCAGTCACATATTGGACAGTGTTTTAATTACACCTTGTCAGTTGTGGTTATGATCAGTTTGACAGTCTTCTAGGCTCATTAATAAGCAAAGTCTCCTGGTAGCAAAACTGGTAAAGCAAAATTTAGTATTAGTTTATTTATAAAAAAGTTATCAGTAACAGTCAACAAAGAGTTTACACTTACATAAAGCTTGAATGACCACTATCGGCTGATCATAAGGACAGGAAATTGGTATTTGACTGAACAAATTGTGATCAAAGCATCGGTCATTAGGAAGCAAGTGTCTTTTTAATGTGTCTCCTGAAGACGTATAGCAATAAAAAAATTTTTTTCCAAATATTTCCCAAATGAAGGTTAAGAGAGCAAGGAATTTTTCACAGTTCATTCATTTATTCATTTTCTTGTCGGCTTTGTCCCTTGCGGGGTCGCCACAGCGGAATGAACCGCCAACTTATCCAGCACGATTTTACACAGCGGATGCCCTTCCAGCCGCAACCCATCTCTGGGAACTTCCACACACACATTCACACTCATACACTATGGACAATTTAGCTTACCCAATTCACCTGTACCGCATGTCTTTGGACTGTGGGGGAAACCGGAGCACCCGGAGGAAACCCACGCAAACCCAGGGAGAACATGCAAACTCCACACAGAAACGCCAACTGACCCATTTTTCACAGTATTTGCTATAATATTTTTTCCTCTGGAGAAAGTTTTATATGTTTTATTTGGGCTAGAATAAAAGCAGTTTAATTTTTAAAACTGTTTTAAGCTCAATATAATTAGCCCCCTTTACCCTTGTGCACTGTTTAAATTTACTACCCTTTTGTTATGTCCAGGATAAAAACATCCACTGATTTAAACCGCTGTAAAAATACATCAGATTATTATTTTTTGTTCAAATTCTTTTGCGTAATCTGTTAATCAACCTCAGTCCTGATCAAAACTACTAAATTGATTAGAAAATTACAGGATTTTAACTCTTTATTGCCAAATTCACAAATGATGTCAATGATTTGGTGAAAAAAAAACACACAAAATGACGTATTTTCAATATAAAAAGTAATTGTGGACTGGATTTATTTTTCCTCTTATCAAAGTCTTGGACATGTGAATGATTAGTAACAACATTGGCTTTGATGCATTGTTAGATTTTCATTTTTTTCTCCCTAATTTACTGTTGGTGGCTGTTTTTGCCCCATTGACTTTCATTATTAACCACACTTGATGGTGCATAAATACACAGTCTTTGTTTTTGTTTACTCCATGTAGTTCTGAGAGCTGAGATGCATATTTTGATTATCTCAGGCACATCAAGGTAAGAGCGTAAAGCTCACTTTCACACACTCACAGACACATACTTTAATTTGCTGTTATTCTCCATATAAAATCCAGAAACTAAGCTTTTTTTATTTGCACAGGCCTATCTAAAGGGTTAATGGTGCCAACTGATGATCAACAGTAAAAATTACAAATGTTACCTCTTCCCAAAAGGGAAAACCACCAACAATCAAACATGCATGATTATATGCTGTCATGGCTTTTGTAATAAAAAATGTGGTTATAATGGAAGGGGGGCAAAAACAGCCACCAACGGTAAATTAGGGAGAAAAAATTAAAATCAATCAAAAAACATACATCAAAGGCATTGTTGTTTCACATTTCCAAAACTTTGATAAAAGGTAAAACAAAATCCAGTCCACAATTACTTTTTATATTGAAAATACGTCATTGTGTGTGTTTTTTTCCCACCAAATCAGTGACATAATTTATGAATTTGGCATTTAAAGAGTTAAAATCCTGTAATGTTTCTAAGCAATCTGGTAATTGTTTGGTAGGACTGTAGGACAATTTGTTTGGTAGGACTGAGGTCAATTAACAGATTTATGCAAATTTAAAAAAAAATAAAAATTATCTGATGCATTTTTACAGCAGTTTAATTTAGTGGATGTTTTCATCCCCAACATAACAAAAGGGTAGTAAATTTGCCCAGTGTGTATCCTTAAGGTTTTTTTTTTATTTCAAAGCATTTTCTCAAAATATGTGTCAAAAAAAGATTTGTCACCAAAAATCCATCTGCTAGCTGAAACACAGAAAAAGTTATGGCCAATTTAAAACACAAAATCACCCCAGAGTGGATGAAAACATCCCCAACAGTACATAAGGGTTAGGCTATTTTTTTCCGACTGTCTACAGAACAAACCACTGTTATACAATGACTTGCCTACTTACCCTAACTTGCCTAATTAACCTAGTTAAGTCTTTAAATGTCACTTTAGTTCAACCTGCCACAGGAGCTGCTCGTACAGTTCTACTCAGCTGTCATCCAATCCATCCTCTGCACTTCAATCACCGTCTGGTTCAGCTCAGCTCCTAAAACTGACCTCCGTAGACTACAGCGAATAGTCCGGACTGCTAAACGAATCACTGGCACTACCCTTCCTACACTTCAAGAACTGTACTCTTCCAGAGTGAGTAAAAGGGCTCGCAAAATCACTCTGGATGCCTCGCACCCAGCACACTACCTGTTCGAACTGTTACCGTCTGGTCAGCGCTACAGAGCACCAAGCAAAAAAACAGCCAGACACAGGAAAAGTTTTTTTCCTCAGGCCATCTACCTCATGAATAGTTAAATATTCCCCTACTGTGCAATAAACGTGCAATACTTTCTCATACGCACTTGTACACAGCACCTTATAACAATATACAATGCAATACTTTCTCCATTCGCATTGGTACACAGCACCTTATAACCTGTATATTTACAACAAATCTGTACATACAATTCAACATCCAAAATGTTTTGACTAACTGCATCTCTGTTTAATGTTTATCGCCTTTTTCTTTTCTCATATTTAATTTTGTGTTGTCACTTGTCACTTTATGTACACTGGAAGCTTCTGTTGCCAAAACAAATTCTTTGTGTGTGTGAAGTTTCCTTGTGTGGCAATAAAAACTGATTCTGATCTTTAAAGATAAAAGAAATCAGTTATTAGAAATGAGTTATTAAAACTTGACAAAACTGTCAGACTATTTCTTAGTCCAGTTGAAAGATCGATGTCCAGACAAGAGTGAAGTAAGAAAAATCATTTAATTGTCAATCAGGCGGGAAAGAAATTAGTCTGAGCTCAGGATTCAATTTTCTCTATACAGACAGGACATCTGACAGAAATAGACTGCCCCTAAATGCAACCACACAACATTTATATTCTTAGTCTTACTGTTCCTCCTCCTGGTGGTGAAATTGGAGAAAAAAATGTACAGGGGGGCTAATAATTCAGCAGAGCTAATAATCTGATATAATCTGACTTCAACTGTACATGAGGCGTGACTAAATAATGACAAAATGTTCCCTTTCCCTTTAATGAGTACAATGTGCACAACATGCCATGTATAATTGTGTAATATAGCATGCAAACGGACTTCCCCAGTTTTCAGAACTGCTGGTGGGTGAAAGTGAGTTTGTGAGTGCTTGTTGATAAGTTGGAGTGTATGTGTGTGTTCATATATGACTCAAGGGTTATTAATAGCAGCATGCAGGATTAACACTAAACTAAATCCTCTTCCTGTCCATCACTCTTTCTCTCTCTATCAGTCGCTCTATTACACCCACTATCCTCCCACACACAAGCACGCACACACACACACAAACAGTAACAGCATGCCTAAATAAAGACTAGTGCTTGTTCTGGGTCAAGGGCCTTCATGAAAACCCCACTTTTCCCATCATTCCTCTCTTGCTCAGTATAGCGCCTCAGAGTCACGCTTTTGGGAAAGGGAGGGAGGGAGAGAAAAGAGAGGTGATATCGTCATCGTGCCCACGCATCGCGCTAACCCACACTTTTCATACTCTTTTCTTTGACCTGACTGCTGACGTCGCGCAGGTTGAAAAGAGCTTTGCATACCTTTACCGACAAAGTGAGGAAGAGCTAAATTAAAAAGAGAGACAGAATGTGAGACATGATGATAAAGGGAAAAATGGGGTTTTATGGCTGCTTATTGATGTCACAGGAAGTCTGTGTTATCTCAGGTAACAGGAGGTGGGGGTACCCTGCGTATGGGCTTCCTTTTATGGCAATTTCTGAAGTGATAAATGTCATAGTGTGTTTCTGTAATCATTTCTGGAGGCAGTGTTCAAAAGTAAAATATCATGTTCATCCCATTATTTTGAGGAATGAATGAGGAAGAGGTGGAACTTTGTACTGTGTTAAAGAGCCCCTATTATGGGTTTTTGAAAATGAGCTTCCATGCAGTGTGTAACAGCACTAAGTAAATAAAAACATCAGGCTGAGGTTTAAATCTGAAAGGGCACCGTGTTTAAAACTATTGATTCTTTAACCAAATAGAATCGATTGAATGAATCGAGTTGGGTTCGGATCTTTTGCTTGAACGCGTCGACGCCGATACGGTACATCACCAAATATGTAGTTCCAGATACTGTAAAATGTGAACGCGGTTTCCCTTCAGACACTAGCAGATGGCGAGGGATCACGGGACTGATCATGTCGCGAAGATGGCGATTACTGACAGATGGAGATTCGGTTGCGGGGAATAAAGGGTTAAAGTTTATTTTCACAATAATACCACAGTATAGTCAACCTAGTGCTGTGTTTGTTCCTGTCATGTTTCTGATGATTGATACAATAACCTACGCTGCAACGCGGGATTCGCCGGTTGTTTGCTATTAGAGGAAGAACCAGCAGAGACTGTTATGTATGGGACTTTGTCAGACTTTGACAGGGACTTTGTCAGTAACTGTTCATATGGACCAGTTTCTTCATCCTTCGGATCATAACATGTAAGTGTAATTAAAATTGTTGCCTCGTTTTGTGTAGTTTGCAAAGTATGTGTTTAATTGGGTGTTGTAAGTTGTAATCACTCCGCGCGGCTTGTAATCACTATTATAGATCAGTGCTTGTACTGTATCTCTCAGGTTAAACCTTCAAGGGGCTATTCACATATCGCGTCCAAAACCATGTTGAAAACACAACGTGTGCTTCTTCCTTTATTAATTTAAACGCGTTTCTGAACTCGCGATCCTCTGCTTTTTGCCCTTGCTATGGCCACCAACAGCTGTACATACACGCGCGGCGCGGTCAATTTTCAAAATAGTTCAACTTTTGCCACTGTGTGGATTAATACTGAATGTGTGTTGTTATTATTACTTGGGGTCAGGGTTAAGAGTAGAGAAATATGCTGATGTTTAACTGCATTGCTTTAATGCATTCCTGCATTGGGCTCTCACATACTCTGTATGCTACTTCATAGCCGTGGTGGGCATTTCTCTCCATCTCACGCTGAACACAGTCGACCAATCACAACAGACTGCATCATCGATCCAATCAGCGCAGATTAGCTTCGCACTAAGAAGGGGTTTGAGAACACATGAATCGCTGAATGAATCATTTAGGAGTCGTTGGGGGTAATAAGGTAAAAATAAATGCATATTATAAGACAATAAAAGTGTTTTTTGATCTTGAATGCATATCAGACTCTTGTTGGAGACCCCTAAAACCAAAATATGACCTTTTATAATGCATAATAGGGGCTCCTTAACAGCAAGAGTAAGTATATTATAACAAGAAAGATAACTGTATTAGCATTCAGATCAATGCACAATAATATTCATTTTCTTATAAGCGTCCTGCAGTTTTATCATTTTATTTTAATCTCCTTTTGAGTTTGGTGGAAGCTGATTAGCTGATTGCCCATACTGAATGTTTTCATCGTTAGAGGTCGCATGAAATTAAAATAAAGTTTTTTAGATGTTAGTATCGGTATTGTTAGTTTTTAGGATATCTATGAGCTAGTGTGCTCCAAAACAGTGACAAAATTCATGTTTAGAAGATAAGATAAGAAAAAAGCTTGTAATTTGTCACTTCCGCCTAAATGGATCAACGTTTTTTTTTTTTTCACGTCAACTCATACCTTTAGTTTCTCATCAAATTTTGACCAATTAAATGCTCTCTAGTATCTGACATGCCCCGCCCCCTTTAAGATGCTTTTCACTTGATGCGCTTAAACTCAACCACTATAAAAGGGGAGGAACTACACTATATATCGCCCTCTCTTCATGTTTCGGTTGAGATTACGTCAAACATCGAATAAAAATGCACATTTCAAAGCACTTCATGGGACCTTTTATTAGAATAAAGGAATCATTCTGAAAGTGATTCCACAATATTATTCCTCTGTGTCATTATTGTTACAGTATAACTATAAAGATAATGTCATTAGCATCCTCACCGATGGATGATAAGGTTCTGTTTATTCTGAACACGGTAAAGTTTTGTTGCAGGTCTACAAGTTACTTAATTAAAGCACAGTTCAGACATCCCCAAAAGGGACTCAAAAATGAAATAATCCAATATACCAATGTACATATGATTTGTCGCCTACTTAGTCAGTGCTACATTTACTCCAACAGTGACTGAAGTCCAGCTCACACCGTGCGATTTATTTATTTATTTTATTTATTTATTTATTTTTTTCTATCCTAAACCATTGTAGCATGTCGTGAACATGGCTCCCATGTCACACTGTAATGCTGCGGTCACACTAGAGTTTAAACATGCAGAATTCTGTTGCGTGGCGCTGCGAAAAGGTGTGGGATTAAACAAGATGATTAGACGTTAAAAAAAGGGAGGGAGTGCTTAATTTGCATTTCTATCCAGAGAGGTCATGTTTTGATCTTCGATTAATCTCACGCAATCACGTGATGCGATTTCGCAGGTCAGAGTTCATAATGTCAGACTGAACAACAATGAAGACGCGCCAAACACGGAAGAAAACTCACCTGGAGTTTGACATTATTAATCTGTGACTCTTTTAATATCTCACATTCTGAAATGATACTTCAACATAACCATAAACAATCTAAACATAAACAATCTATAGCGGCAATTTTGCACACAGCATGCCTCAGTAATAAAACCAGGTAGAATAAAACAGTTTTGGCATTTCCCTGTGGTGGTCGTCACGGGCGTCAGATCTGGTGCTCCTATGGCCCATTTTCACTGAGTGGTACGGTACGGTTTGCTACGCTTTTATGGCCATTTCCACTGTCAAAAGGTACCAAAAGGTGGAGCCAGACGCACAGCTGAATGCTATTGGTTTACAGAGATGCACCACTAGCTTGTGCACAAGCAGGAGAAAGAAAACAAAGAAAGTGACATTTTTACATACACAGCCGAGACATTACACTGTAATAATATATACATATAATAACGAGCCATTGTCGACCCGAGCTTAAACAAACCTTGTCGTCGTCTTGATTAACAGCCACAAAGCCCAGAAGAAGAGCAAAATCTACCCTGAGCCCCGTAGTTGTTTACAAGGCCGTCTAAAGCGCGAGGGGTTGCGCTTTCTTGCATGCGCGAGCCGCATGTCTAAATTTGAAATAACAAACTTCTTGAGCTGATGATAATAATGTGCATGTGATTATTGAAGTGCTTCTGACATCCGATACTTTCATAAATGGACAAACGCGAGAGTAATGTGCGAAAAAACAAAGGAGCAAATGATTCTTTCAGCAACCTAAAACATGAACAAACTGCCATGTTTAACTATTATCATAGCCTTTTGGACTATTATGAACTCAGAATGACGAAATTACTTTCTAACAGAGGTTACATGGGTTGGTGAAGATTAAAGGTACAGATGAGAGGTTTGCACTGACTGTAGGCTATATGTTGCGAATAAGGACTAACTGTATGCTGTGTGTAGTTTTTCTGTAATTGGTAGCATATCCGAGACTGTAAAGGTCTGTATGTGTTCATACATGTTGCATTTATTTATTTATTTATTTATTTTATATAGTCGCAGACGTTAGAGCAGGCAATTTCACCTATCATTGATCTGAAGTTCTAATCAAATTATGTTCATAGCTTAGTAATTAACATTTCTACACAAGTATTTGTGTATAAAGCGTCTGTTTTGTGAGAAGTGCTTATACTGTATGATATGATATGACCCGTACAGCTTTACTTTGACATTTCCTCGAGCGAGAATGACGTTGACTGGAACATTGGTACCCTTTTGGCAATGGAAATGCAAGCCTGATAAAAGTGACCCCTACCGACCCATACCGTACCGTACTGTACCTCTCAGTGGAAACGGGCCACTATTGGTTCTTGGTTTGACGCTTGTTGCAGCTGTTGTCACACTGCAGAAAAGTGTCTGAAATCTTCTGACACCGCCAGATCTTCATCGAAGAAAAAATCTGATCACAGCGGTTATTAAACGGCTGTCTATGAACATATCAAACTAATAGATTTTAGCCTAGGATTTCAGAAATCTTTTAGGATTTCCCAAAATTGTCTCTAAATCACCAAATGGTGGCTGAAATCCCACAGTGCAGAGCAGGGCTTTACTTAAAGAAAGAGTTCCAACTTAAAAATCAGATGAGCTGTTGATAAGTGATACGTGAACCAAACTTTTTAATCAAGGGTGGAAATTTATATTTAAGGGCTTTCATATAATTTGTTGATAGTTGAGTTGATAAAAACTAGTTTATACACTATCTTTTTATATGCTTTAGACATTTAAAAATCAGCATTTTATATCATCATCAGGTGCTTTAATTGTGTATATGTGACATTTTATTATAAGTACGCTAACAAACTGGTCAGCCAGCTATTTGAAAAGAAAACAAACCGAAAACAATCCCATTTGACTGAAGGTAAAGACTAAAAATCTTTAATGTTCTACTGAAGAAGAAAAAAAGTCACCTACAGCTTGGATGGCCGGAGGGTGATTAAATTAACAGCAATTTTTTTTGGTGACCTCTCCTTTAAATAATAATATGAAATATTGGTTTTGACTGTTTAAAGATATTGCCCTAGTGTTCTCAATCTCCAGATTTAACCGGACGGCAGAACTGAACAGACTCGAGCGCACTTGTGTTGGAATCTAGGCCATCAGCCCTCCAAACTGTCCACAGACGTGGTCGCCATGCCATCTGGGCATCATCGCTCGCTGGCAAGGCGGCTCTGTGTCCGAGTCTCCAGTGGGGCAAGAACACAGTGGCCTGAAACCCAGGCTGGAGAGATGCCAGCGGAGGCTCCAGGCTCTGATATAATACAGCACATACCTAATGAGGGGACTTAAAGGCCTTTAAGAGATTCAAATACCATGTCTGGACATCTGGAGACGTGAAATAAAAATAAAAATAGCCTTTTTTTTTTAAAAATTCGGAACAAAGTTGGACAAATAAGACAAACGTGTCAATGGAAATACAGAGACGTTAACATGATTACAGCTTAATAGGTAATAACACTAGCTGACTAAAATCTAAGCGAGCACATCGGGATAGATTATGACGTTATCAAATTATTTTGGAATTTATTGCTAAAGCTTTTATCATGATATACAGTATTATCATGATATTGATCAAAGCTGCAAAAAAAAGGTTACTTTAACAGGTATAATAACCAAAAATACTTTGGTTTATTGCATATACACTACCTGACTAAGTCTTGTCGCCTATGCAAGTTTTAGGAACAACAAATAATAACTTGACTAATAGTTGATCATTTAGTATCAAAAGTGGCTTATATGAAAGGCAAAGGCCTCTAGATTACACTTATTTTACCAAAATAAAATATGATCATGCCTTGATTTTTAATTATTTAATAAGAACAGTAAAGTCTGGCTTTGCTTAGACAAAAGTCTTGTCACTTAACAGGAATAATGTACAGTATAGAATATAAAGTCCTGGTCCAGTGGATGAATAATTAATATTGTGTATGACTCCCATAAGCTTGGAGGACTGAATCCATACATCTCTGCAATGACTCAAATAACTCATTAATAAAGTCATCTGGAATGGCAAAGAAAGCATTCTTGCAGGACTCCCAGAGTTCATCAAGATTCTTTGGATTCATCTTCAATGCCTCCTCCTTCATCTTACCCCAGACATGCTCAATAATGTTCATTTCTGGTGACTGGGCTGGCCAATCCTGGAGCACCTTGACCTTCTTTGCTTTCAGGAACTTCACGATGTGGAGGCTGAAGTATGAGAAGGAGTGTTTTACTGCTGAGGAATTTGCCCTCTGTGGTTTGTAATATAATGGGCAGCACAAATGTCTTGATACCTCAGGCTGTTGATGTTGCCATCCACTCTGCAGATCTCTCGCACGCCCACATACTGAATGTAACCCCAAATCATGATTTTTCCTTCACCAAACTTGACTGATTTCTGTGAGAGTCTTGGGTCCATGTGGGTTCCAATAGGTTTTCTGCAGTATTTGTGATGATTGGGATGCAGTTCAACAGATGATTCATCAGAAAAATCTACCTTCTGCCACTTTTCCAAATGATCAACTAGAAGTCAAGTTATTATTTGTTGCTCTTACAACTGGGATCGACGACAAGACTTTTGTCAGATAGCGTACATGTTCAAAGTTAACAAAGGTTTTGACCAAATTAAATCGCAAAGGATTGTAAAGCCCAATAGGTACCACTTTATAATAAAGTCTCGTTAATAAATGTTAGTCAGTGGACTAAAATCAACAGTGAGTAAAAGGCAGATTATTCAATTAAAATATACAACTGAATTTGATTGAATAAATTTATGATTAAAACTTATAATCAGATTATGACTATAATTTAACATGTTAATAGAGATTAAATAAGAAATTAAAGAGCCCCTATTATGCATTAAAAAGGGTCATATTTTTATTTTGGGGTCTCCAACAAGAGTCTGATATGCATTCAAGGTCAAAAAACACTTTCATTGTCTTATAATATGCATTTATTTTTACCTAATTATCCCAGCGACTCCCATATGATTCGTTTAGCGATTAATTTGTTCCAAAAGTCCCTCTTAGCGCGATGCTAATCTGCGCTGATCCAGTCTGTTGTGATTGGTCGACTGCATTCAGCGCGAGACAGAGAGAAATGCCCAGCATGGCTTATCAACAATTTTGTGTGTGAGTGTATGTGTGAGCCCAGTGCAGGAGTGCATTAAAACAATGCAGTTAAACACCAGCATATTGCTCTATTCTTAACCATAAGTAAAAACAATGACACACATTCAGTATTAATCCAAACCGTGGCAAAAGCGGACAGTGGCCATAGCAACGACAAACGGCAGTGGATTGCGAGCTCACAAACACATTTAAGTCCATAAACAAAGCGGCACGCGTTGCGTTTTCAACGTGGTTTTAGACGCGATATGAGAATATAAAGAGTTAAGCAGATACAGTACAAGCCGTTACAAGTAACAAAACACAATTAAATACATAATTTGCAAGCTAGAGAAAACAAGCAGGCAACCATTTTAATGGCACTTACTTACACTTGTGAAATGAAGGAAGGAACTGATCCATGAACTGTGTACTGTAAAGTTTCTATCAAGCTCTGACAAAGCCCCATACATCAATAGTCTCTTCTAGTCCTTCCTTTAACAAACGGCCAACGAATGCCCCATTGTAAGGCTGTAGATTGCTGAAACACTTGTCAGAAAAATGACAGGAACACAGCACAAGGCTAGGGCTATATTGAGGTATTTTTGCAAAAATAAACTTCAACCACTGACTCTTCATAGCCTCTTCACATGTTTGGCTAGGGAAAATAACACTAACTTTCCCTCACACTTCAGAGCACAGCGTCTTCGCAACATGATTCAACCAGGATCTGCTACAGTTCCAAATCGACGTCACGCCGGCACGGCTAAAGACTTGTTACCGCAGCGATTCATTCAAACTACTATGAGTCGACTCTTTTATAGATGAATCAATAGTTTTTAACAAGGCGCACTTTCAGATTTAAGCGTTAGCTGGATATTTCACTTCACTTAGAGATGTTACACACTGCATGGAAGCTCATTTTCAAAAACCCATAATAGGGGCTCTTTAAGATCACCTAAGATAAATAAAAGCTTTTATAGATTCATTGTGAGTTTAGTTAAATTAATTAATGTTAACTATTAATGCCTTTAGCACATTTAACATACAATAGCCCTATAAATAATGACATTTCAATTAATATTTTAGCATGTAATAAGCCAGATTGACATGAAAATGTTAATGTTTAAACTATTAAGCTAACTAAATAATTCTCTGGCGCTGTTATGCACTGCAAATACATTGCAAGTATTGCTTAAATGCACTCTAGCTCTAGAAATGTAACTTTCACATGGCTCTGATTAATATTCTTAATAAAAATAATGTGGCTTCAACAATGCAAATCCGCTTGGATTCCTAAAAGCTGCTGAATGTCTAAGTAAAGTTGCATAATCTTAATGTCGTTGCAATCACACAAACAACACAAAACCGTGTTATATATACATCCTAATTCCATCCTCTCCCTAGCAGAACAGTAGGTCTGTTTAGGTAATTGCTCGCTATTGAATGATTATCCTCAATCATTGTGTCAATTATACAATGCCATAATGCAGCTGAAATGATGTTGCGGTCATTATAATCATACCCTAAAAAGCCATAAACAAGCAAATACAAAATGTTAAGAGGTTAGCCGACTGCCATTGTGAGTTATAACACCATTTCCGATCTGTTGCTGAGTGCTAGTGGCCAGAGGATGTAAATTGTTGGCCATTGAAGATCTTTGAATGTGTGGCATCTTCCCAGGATGTTAATGAGACCTAATCAAACACATCTTTCCTAATGTGTGATTATTTAAAGGAGCTATACTGTTAAATGCACGTCTCTCAATCACGTAGTTCGAGACGGGATATTGCAGGACACGTTTTTGAGTCGCACGCTCCGTCTGGAATATTTGCTTTTCTCCACAATGCATTTGCCAAACAAATTTCCTTTTTGTATTATGGAAAGCAGGGATTAGGTTGGGATGAACTTTCATCTTTTTTCAATAGAGATATTTGGCTGATTTGCACATAGGATGACCGATCATTTTAAATATCAATAATACAGGATGAACTTGGGTGAGATGAAAAGGGATCAAAACAATGAGCAATACAGCTGTAATATGTTTTTCGTACACTGTATGTGAATGTTTGGTTTAATATATTTGTAAAATAATCATTATGCATGTGGACAGTGCAGTTCCAGTCTTATAATTCTGTATTGATACAATCTTCAATATACATTCACCGGCCACTTTATTAGGTACACCTGTCCAACTGCTCGTTAACGCAAATTTCTAATCAGCCAATCACATGGCAGCAACTTAATGCATTTAGGCATGTAGACATGGTCAAGTCGATCTGCTGCAGTTCAAACCGCATCAGAATGGGGAAGAAATGTGATTTAGGTGACTTTGAATGTGGCATGGTTGTTGGTGCCAGATGGGCTGGTCTGAGTATTTCAGAAACTGCTGATATACTGGGATTTACACGCACAACCATCTCTAGGGTTTTCAGAGAATAGTCTGAAAAAGAGAATGCCTTGTTGTCAGAGGTCGGAGGAGAATGGCCAGACTGATTTGAGCTGATAGAAAGGCAACAGTAACTCAAATAACCACTCGTTATAACCAAGGTATGCAGAAGAGCATCTCTGATTGCACAACACATCCAACCAGAGGCAGATAGGCTACAGCAGTAGAAGACCACACCGGGTGCCACTCCTGTCAGCTAAGAACAGGAGACTGAGGCTACAATTCACACAGGCTCACCAAAATTGGACATTAGAAGATTGGAAAAACGTTTCCTGGTCTGATGAGTCTTGATTTTTGCTGTTACATTCGGATGGTAGAGTCAGAATTTGGCATCAACAACATGAAAGCATGGATCCATCCTGCCTTGTATCAACGGTTCAGGCTGCTGGTGGTGGTGTAATGGTGTGGGGGATATTTTCTTGGGACACTTTGGGCTACTAGTAAGGTGTACCTAATAAAGTGGCCGTTGAGTGTATGTATAATGTTTCAGCTTTTTTTTAGCAACAAGAACCATTATAGCTGTCTCCATCCAACATTCATGCTAATGTCAATCAACGGTCAGTTTTTTTTCTATATAGTATACAAGTGACATTTGAGCCTGGCAGCATTTGGATGCCTGAAAATCTGAAGGATAAATAAGGTGAGCAATATGGGCTGCGAAAATGAAGTGTGCAAGCCTATTTGAGAGCAGATGACCTAGTTGAGCCAAGGAGGACGGTTATTCAGGTTGTAGTGACACTGACGCACAGTCCTACCTTCTGACCAAAACTTTTTCCCCTTCTTCTCTAATGTCAACCAAATTCATATTCCACAGCATCCAGTTTTTTACATCCATCCAGACTTAGTGAATTGCATTTGGGGCAACTTCATATATAACACCTAAAGATGCCACCTAAAACTGATATTGTATACTGTCAGATAACACAGTGACATTTGCTCTATGCCGTATTTGCAATGATTTGGTAATGAAATTCATAAAAACTGGCTTCTTGTCCAGAAAACATGAACGATGTATAGGCGTAGAGGGCAGTCCCTTTAAATAGCCGGACTGGTTTCCTATATAGGCAGCTGTTGTGTTCCTTACTGTTGAGAGGCCTCTCATGAGCCTCTTCGTCCTTCACCTCCAATATTTGGTCAGAATAACTTTAGAGGTTGTTGAGAGCAATTTCCAAGAGAAACCAGGGCACTCGGAGAGACTCTACACTTTTAAGTGCACTTATATGCCACTGAGCGCAGCGTCTGTGCAATGAAACACATTCAGTTACTTCTTGTTCCATATGAGCCAATCATGCTTGCCTATACAGTACCAAGGTTGTCTCCATGGCGACGGCGATGCTCAGTTCTTGAGGTGAATTTGCCAGTGACTCTTGAAAGAACAAACATCGCTCTTATTAATCTGACAGTTAATTAAGCATAAATTCTTCGGGTGTCTTCGTTAATAAATAATGTTAGAAAGGCATGGTGTCTTGGGTGTGATTGGTTTTTATTTTTAATTCCCAAGAGATGAGGTAAATATGATCGTATTTCTCCAAATGAATTGCGGGGCTGGGTCATGGGGGCAGCAGTCTCAGGAGAAAACCCCAGACTTCCCTCTCCCCAGATACTTCCTCTAGCTCCTCCGGGGTGATCCCGAGGCGTTCCCAGGCCAGCCCAGAGATATAGTCCCTTTAGCATGTCCTGGGTCTTTCCCGAGGCCTCTTCCCGATGGGACATACCTGGAACACCTCGGTAGGGGTCCAGGAGGCATCCAAAAAAATGCCCGAGCCACCTCAGGTGACTTCTCTCGATGTGGAGGAGTAGCAGCTCCTCCCGGGTGACTGAACTCATCACCCTTTCTATATACTGACTATTTTGCTGTTATTGTTACTGTAACTTTTAGTGTTTAGTCTTCAATTATTGCACTTTGGTTAATTTTACAATGAGCAAAACAGCATTTCAGATGTTTTACAATGGTGCTGGTTCGCTGGTTTGTCCATGATTGCCATCCCATTGCACCCATCAACTTTTTTGATGCACATCCCAGAATTTGTTCGGTAAATGTGTTTTCATCGTAGTTTATGTGCATTTTTTTCTGATCGGATAAAATGTTTAACCTACTCAGTTTTCTGAATACATTCATTCATTTTGCTTCAGCTTAGTCCCATTATTCATCAAGGGTCACAGCGGAATGAACCGCCAATTGAATGATCACATTGCGATATCGATGCTGAAACGATATATTGTGCAGCCCTACTTGCCGTTCCCATTAAGCATTTTTTATGCTATATACCAAAATGTGCATAAAAATAGGTGTGGAAACATGGCTATAAAGACACTTGCACTGACTCAAGTGTATAGTTTTATGACTGGTATCGTAAAAAACAAAACAACAACTATTGAATAGTTTGAACCTGACATTTAACCATTAAAATCAACACTTGCTATTGTTCTATGTACAAAATTCAACATCCTTCCGTACCTTTAAAAACCTAAACCATATTAAATCAGTCCCCTAATCCTGACAAATGTGAAATTAGGCTGGGACTGCTCCAAATCACCTGCAGGAGAGTCAGTCAGCCTGATTTCAGGGCCCTCTCGCCCTATTGTCTTCCAACCCGGGATTAACACCATAATCCAGAGATTACCATTTGCACAATTTCCCAGCTCTATTTGGCTGATGACTGCCAAACAGAGTCTGGGATGTCTCAGGAAGCAGCCGGCGCTTCCGTCGCGACTGTTAATTTCGGACATCCCCGAGAAGGAATTAATCAGCGGCGTGGAGATTATTACCCAATACGCCTCTGCTGATTACGAGTTACGCAAGGAGACATCACGAGCGAGCACAAGGCCATGACTTTGGGACCATAATGCCCTGGGTTCATCATCACCGATCTATAATGCTGATCAAATTAGAGACCCGGCAAATGAAACTACCATGTCGAGGCAAAATAATCATCATGCCCACTAAGCAGAGTGCAGTCACATTAATATACTTAATCGGCAGTTTGTAAGTTCTGCTCCACTAGCTTCAGAAAACAAAAATGAATGGAAGTTTATTGACTTCCCTATTTGCATATAACCACAACACTATACGTCAAACTGCCATTGGGCTAATCCATATTATTTGAACACTACAGTATGTAACACTGTATCCATCTACTATTGGTCAGAAAACAGACAGTCCCAAGCGAACGCCATCAGTTGAGCTAGTGTTGTCATTTTTGGATAATCACTAACAACAGCTACTGAAGGTTTCAACCTAGAAATGGTTGACTTAAAATATCTAGACGAGGGCTATGTGCAAGACAGGTCTTGTTCCAGACCTCATCATTGTTTGGGTGTGGAATGCAATTCTCTGGAATGTAGAGGAGGGTTAAAGCTATTGTAATAATACTGTAAAAATATTGACACGATAAATCACAAAAGTATTTCAAACTCTATTGAGTTCCCATATCTTAATCAATCAATGAATTAATCCATCAATCAAAAATGTATTTCATTTCCAAGAGAGAAATGATAGAATTTGACAAAGAGTGTATGTCCCTGCAGTTAAACTAAACCGGGTGTCATGATTAAAGTGAAATATCATTCATTTTCCTTCGGCTTACTGCTTTATTTTAACAGGGGTCGCCACAGCGCAATGAATAGGGATGGGTATCGTTAAGGTTTTAACGGTATTACTACTTTTATTGATACCACTTATCGGTTCGGTAATTTAACGGTTCTCTTATTGGTACTTTTTGTAGTGTTTTTTTTTTTTTTTTTTAATGAAAAAACAAATTGAACAGAATTAACAACACTTTATTATTATGTTTTTAATGTAAAATAAAACAAAACCAATAATGGTAAAATAAATAAATAATTTTTTTCCTGTAAAAGAATGTACAATAGTTTGAAGAAAAATAACTTTTCTGGCCGAGGTCTGGATCTTTCTTGGTTTATTGTGTTCCCTGCAGTTGAAAATACTCTTTTTGAGTTGCAAAATGCAGTTAAATTAGATAATTTACCCTGTACGCTGGCTAATCGCAAGAGGCTTCGATATGACATATATATAGATTATATAATTTTCCCCGCCCAGAACAAATGCGTGACTGCCGTCTGTGTGTGATATGAAAAGTGTCCATTTCCAGCATTACATAATAAAAAAATCACACAGCCCTAGTGGATGCCCTTCCAGCCGCAACCCAGTACTGGGAAAAGTGAAATATCAAACTGAAATAGAAGTGTAAATTTCCAGCATTACATTTATTAATTTCTTCTATGCATATTACAGTTAAAGTCAGAATTAGCCCCCTTTGAATTTTTTTCTTTTTTAAATATTTCCCAAATTATGTTTAACAGAGCAAGGAAATTTTCACAGTATGTCTGATAATATTTTTTCTTCTGGATAAAGTCTTATTTGTTTTATTTCGGCTAGAATAAAATCAGTTTTAAATTTTTTCAAAACCATTTTAGTCAAAATTGAAAGTCAAAATTATTAGTCACTTTAAGCTATATATTTTTTCGATAGTCTACAGAACAAACCATCATTATACAATAACTTGCCTAATTACCCTAACCTGCCTAGTTAAACTAATTAACCTAGTGAAGCCTTTAAATGCCACTTTAAGCTGTATAGAAGTGTCTTGAAAAATATCTAGTCAAATATTACTTACTGTCATCAAGGCAAAGATAAAATGAATCAGTTATTAGAAATGAGTTATTAAAACTATTATGTTTAGAAATGTGTTGAAAAAATCTTCCCTCCATTAAACAGAAATTGGGAAAACAAATAAACAGGCTCCTCATAATTCAAGGAGGCTCATAATTCTGACTTCAACTGTATTGGTAATTGATTTAATTATTCTGATTGACGTAAGCAACTTGATTCGTTATAAAGTTTTTGACAAACACAACTCAAATACAGTTAATAAGGTGATTATAAAAACTGTCCTTTCAAAGGTAATGAAAAATTCCCCTGGACATCATGGAGTTAATATTGTTAACATTTTAAAATGCACACAATTGACAAATAGTCACAGGCAAATGAAACTTTAGTGACAAGACAGCAATGTCCCAATCGGGCCAGTAATGATCCCGTCTGCTGTCCCAAGCGTCTCTCACGCTGGCCCCAGACCATCGGGCAGTCCTTATTGTTGAGCCTTGATATATATTGGCGGCATGGTTGGCTCAGCACTGTCAACTCACAGCAAGAAGGTCGCTGGTTCGAGTGCCGGCTGGGCCAGTTGGCATTTTTGTGTGAAGTTTGCATGTTCTCCCCGTGTTGGCATGGGTTTCCTCCGGTGCTCCGGTTTCCCTCACAGTCCAAAGACATGCGCTATAGGTGAATTAGATTACCTAAATTGTCGGTAGTGTATGAGTTTGTGTGTGAATGTGAGAGTGTATGGGTGTTTCCCAGTTCTGGGTTGTGGCTGTGAAGAGCATCCGCTGCGTAAAACATATGCCGGAATAGTTGGCGGTTCATTCCTCTGTGGCGACCTCTGATAAATGAGGGACTAAGCTGAAAGAAAATAAATTAAAGAATGTGTGTATATATATATATATATATATATATATATATATATATATATATATATATATATATATATATATATATATATATATTATATAACAGAATCAAATATCAAAACAGCAGCATGACCAACTTATTTATATACATTATAACGGGACTTAACATAAATATATGAATAGTGTTGTTTGTGTGCCACATAAATCAATTTTAATAAGTAGAAATTTTTTTTTTTTTTTTTTTTTTTTTAAAGGAAGTAGGAAGTAGACTTATCTAAGTTTTGAAAAAGAGAAACCCACTGAAAATAAAAACTCCAGACTTACATTCCATTACTGAGTGTTGGGGTTTCAAAAAAAGCTATTGTTTTAATACCCGACCTGCACTTCAAGCATAACGCATATATCTTCTGTGCCGTAAACCCACATTACAATCTTCAATTACTGCGCATGTTATATTTTAGCCCAAATCAAGTATGCAATTATTTTCTTGAGAGTCTAGCCTCAGGACTTGCTAATTACACACTGGAGACAATTATCGAGATGCTCCGTGCGGAAGTTGCTCAGTTCAGAGTTGACTTTGCAGTTTGCTCATTCTTAGAAACTGGGGAAAATGACATTGATGTGCTTTGAAGGCTGTTGTTTATTTTTTTAGATCATTCTGACCTCAGGTAAATCGATGATAACATTGTGGATTTGATTCACTGAACTAAGCCGTGCCGCAGCTTGCTTCTGGAATAACTGAATTTCTTTAAGATGATTGAGTTGGTTTGTTACGTCATGCTGCATGATGGGATTTTTCGAGTGTTTTGATGTTTGTTTTTGAGCGGGAGTGTCCCGAGTTAACCACTAATTCTATTATTCCTCTCATTTCCCTCGCTTATACACACAAAGAAAGAGGAAAGCACGTCATTCACGTCTCTAATGCTTTCCCTCTTGGTGGAAAACTGGTTGAAAGTGCTATGATCACTGCTGATGCCAGAGATTAGTGTGTGTGTGTGTGTGTCTGTGTGTGCGCGCTCAGCATCCGTATCATCGAGTTTCTGGCTCTGATACCTGTACTTGTAAACAGAGAAGATTGGCAAATTGGCTTTAGTCCGATAGGAACACTGACAAACCGCTTCTCTTGTTTAAAGGGATTGTATTATGCTTTATGCATTTTTAATTCCCTTTAGTGTGTAATGTTGCTGTTGGAGTATGGAAACAGATCTCCAAGTTACAACGTGCAAAGTACACTCTTGAGTTTTCTTCCAAGAACTTTCACATCACAATATCTCAAATTGAAACTCCAGTGGCAGCACGGTGGCTCAGTGGTTAGCACTGTCGCCTCACAGCAAAGTTCACTGGTTCGAGTCCCGGCTGGGCCAGTTGGCGTTTCTGTGTGGAGTTTGCATGTACTCCTCGTGTTGGCGTGGGTTTCCTCCGGGTGCTCCGATTTCCCCCACAGTCCAAAGACATGCGCTATAGGTGAATTGGATGAACTAAATTGGCCGTAGTGTATGAGTGTGTGTGAATTTCAGAGTGTATAGGTGTTTCCCAGTACTGGGTTGTGGCTGGAAGGGCATCCGCTGCTTAAATCATATGCGGGAATAGTTGACGGTTCAATTTGATGTGGTGACCTCTGAAATAGAGACTGAGCCAGGTAAAATGAATGAATGAATAAAACTCCAGCTGAGTTGTGTTAGTAGTCACCATGTTCAAAGACTTTCACAGATCTAATATAGTCATACACTTGTGATTTCATCCCCAGCTGTTTACATTTATGAACGTATCAAAGGTTATGTGAACTTCTGACATAACCTTGTGTGTATTTGACCTAAGGCAAAACATTTCCCCTGTCCTGCAGCAGCTTCACTGGTTACCTGTTCAATTTCGAATTGATTTTAAAATTTTGATTTTAACATTCAAAGCCATCCACAATCTCGCCCCTCCATACTTGTCCGCCCTCATCCACATTGCTGCTCCCTCTCGCACCCTGAGATCTTCTTCCTCCCTCCACTTGTCGGTTCCCTCTGCTCGTCTATCATCCATGGGCAATAGAGCCTTCAGCCGCTCTGCTCCCCGGCTTTGGATCTCACTACCACCTGCCATCAGAAACATTGACTCCCTCACATTTTTCAAATCCAAACTCAAAACCCACCTATTTAAGATGGCTTTTACTACTTAATTGTACCTGTACTTTTGTTGTGTTTACTTTTTATGTTATTTTCTTGTTGTTTTATTGCTCTTGTTTTACTGTTCGGTGTCCTTGAGTTGCCAGAAAGGCGCCTTTAAATAAAATGCATTATTATTATTATTATTATTATTTTATAATACTCAACCAGCTTTCTGTGCACTTAGGCTACGTTCACACTGCAGGCAAATGTGGCCCAAATCAGATTTTTTTTTGCCCATATGTGACTCAGATCTGATTCTGTCATGACAGTGTGAACAGCCCAAACCGCATGGAATCTGATCTTTTCGATTCTGATTTGTGTCACTTTGGCCACGTTTACACTGTCAGGTCTTGATGCACAATTCCAATTTGTTGCCTTTATCTGATGTATTTGCCTTTCCATTTACACGTTCTTTTAATTGTGACCCATATCCGATTCATGTGTTTACACTTGCCATACAATTTACAACGTCATGTATGCGTAAAAGCGGGTTCTACGCAGTACTGTCCCAAGATACCCCAAAACCCCAAGATACTTGAACTCCACCTGGGGTAAGGACTTTCCTCCAACCTGGAGATGGCAAACCACCTTTTTCCGGTGGAACACCATGGCCACGTCACACTCGGCAGCAAACCGCCCCAATGCATGCTGAAGGTCCATGTTCGATGAAGCCAACAGAACAACATCGTCTGCGAATAGCTATGAAAAAAAATCTGATCTGAGAAAAAATCTGATTTGAGCAGTAAGCCTCACAGTATGAACGTAGCCTTAGAGAAATGGATATTAAAAGTTTCAATGTATAAAACGTTAAAATACTCTGATAAATACCAGTATAATATATAGGACCAATAAAATCTTTCATTTTTGAGATGCAGATCAAATTTTGCCAAGCTAAGAGTCATCAGAGAGTGGCCTTAAAAGACCAAAAACTGGATTATGTAATCCACCAGCTGGCAGATCTGTTGTTTTGAGCAGCGAGATCATCTTGGGAAAAACCTGCGCAGTCACAGTTTATCTACGGGCAAAACGAGAACGAATTTTTCAACAAAGCCTCTTCCACACAAGGCTAATGAACATGTGTAACTTCTGTCATGTGGTAAACACTGGATGTGTACTGGTACACACAAATGATGTTATGAAGCCCACGGCTAGATACTTTTACAGTAGAGCAGGGGGAAGAACACATTTTTTATTAGACAGAACAGGGTTTGTCTGTCTGTAAATAATAAAAAAAACTGTCAATATTGCTGCAACTGACAGCAATGCACAGAGCAAGTTAATAGTGCTGCTGTAATAAGGGAAGAAATTTACTGCAAAATACACTCTAAAAATATTCTGGTAGATTTATTGCACACACAATCTAATCCACTTGATACATCACTTCCTAAACAATATCAATGCAATTGATGTCGTTGAAAAGGCAGGAATTGTTGCTAACTTAAAAAATTCATAACCACTAAACATACTCTCACTGAAATACTCAATGACAGTTTATCACCTGCATTGTTTCCTGCCTAAGGCTCCAGTGTCATCCTACCTTGTTCGGCGACACAGGACATGTGCTATAGCCAGGAGTAAAACTAAACATCATGAACTCTTTATTCCTCGTGCTCTAAAATGATTGTATAGATAACTTATCATTTATAGAGTTTGATGTTTTTTGATTATTGTTTTTACTTTGTTTGTTTATCATGTTATATAGTAGTATTTTTATTAGTCAAGTATTGTTTCGAGTGTGTGTTTGACACATTTCAGGGAATTGTGCTGCAATACCCTGTCCTGTTAAATTTTAAATAAACTAAACTAAACTTGTAGGAAAACAAAAGTCTAAACCTAGTGGTCAGAGCGTCGACACATAGCACTAAGGTGCTCACGGCGACCTGTGTTCAATTCCCGGCTCGTGGTTGTTTGCCGATCCTCCCCTTCTCTCTGCTTCCCACACTTTCCTGTCTGTAATCTCCACTGTCCTGTCCACTAAAGGTGAAAACCCAGAAAAAAATATTATAAACCAAAACAAAATAGCATGCTAGTCTTCCTTTCAGTAAGGACATTATAAGGCATCTCAGATTTAAAAAAACAGGATTATCTCTAATTGCACACTAAAAAACACAAATGCAAATGTCCATTGTCATTTACAAATAACCACAACACTTTACGGAAACAGATGGTGCCCAATAATCACATGAGAAATCACAATTGTGTGAATCCATATCATATGACCACTATATATACAGTTGAAGTCAGAATTATGAACCCTCCTGTATATTTTTCCCCCTAAATTTCTAACAGAAATTTTTTAAACACATTTATAAGCATATTAATTTAATAACTAATTTCTTATAACTTCTTTTATCTTTGTCATGAAGACAGTACATAATATTTGACTATATATTAGGGTTTGGCGATGTCGACTAATTTGGCATCTTACGATGTCTAATGTGAAACATCGCCATGGAGGACGGCATCATCGTCGTAGGCGGCGGTGAATTAATTATTTATGAATAATTAATTAATTCATAATGAATTAATTATTTGTAGCCTACCGTTTCAACTACCTGACCCGCACGGTCATTGTTTTACCCATAACCCAATCATGAATAAGAAAATATAAGTTACACACAAATTACCACCTGTCAATCAGTTTTTCTGCAGTACTCTGGCATGAGTCTAGGCAGAGTGATCTGTGTCGTTACAATGGCGTCGACAAACTTGGTTGGTAAAAAAGGTGCACGACCAACAGGAACCAACCAACAGTATCTGAGGTTTTCACTAAAATTACTAAGTACAAGCGTGAAAGAGAAAGATTGAAACTTTACCTCACGAACATGCCAACGGGTCAAATGCCCAAAGTGTGTGTGTGTGTCAGAGAGATAGAGAGAGAGAGAGAGAGAGAGAGAGAGAGAGAGGGGCAGAGATGGAGTTTTACAGCATTTCTCCATAGTAGTGAAATAGCGGCTCGTGCTTTACCATTCCTCAGTGTCAGTGAAAGACTGTCCATCACATTCACACATGTGCACAATTATCTGCTTTTTAAGTAGTAGGAGTGTTTTATTTACTCACCCTCGCCTCCTTCGCCATAGTATTCTACCGCGACATCGCGCATAGGGGATAGATGACGTCAGTGTGTTGTAACCGGTTATGCTCTATTACTGAACCGATATCGAATTGTCCCCATCTGCATCGCAATGCACCTAAGAAACTATTAATTTTGACACCCCTAATAGTGAGACACGATCCAGCGGTACATCCTTGATAAACTGTCCGACGTGCACTGCTCTCTGGGGTTTTGTGCTCAAAGCACCCGTTGACTGCCTGGAGCTCAGACGTGCGCATATGCTGCAGCGCATGCCAGAGTGTGTGTGTGGTCACGTGATGTCCGTTTTCAGTGATATAGTGTGGACTGATATCTGTTCAGAAAAGTTAGGTGAATCACCAGTGTGGACGTGGATCGTTTTCGTTCTAAAATGCCATTTTAAAACTAAGAAGTATTAGTGTAAACGGGGCCTGAGTGTGTTTTTCGCAAGCGGGTTGCTGCTGCGACGGGGGCGGGGAGGAGGATCACTATGCCAGCTCAGCATCGTGATGTCTATCGCCCATCGCCGATGGATGATGGCATTGTCTATCGACCCAACCCTACTAGATATCTCTCAAAATACTAGTATTCAGCTTAAAGTGCTTAATTTAAAGGCTTAACTAGGTTAATTAGGCAGGTTAGGGTAATTAAGCAAGCAATTGTATAACGATGGTTTGTTCTGTAGACAATCTAAAAAATATATTGTTTAAGGCGAGTAATAATATTGACCTTAGAATTATATAAAAAAATGTAAAACTGCTTTTATTCTAGCCGAAATAAAACAAATAAGACTTTCTCCAGAAGAAAAAATATTACAGGAAATACTGTGAAAAATCCCTTGCTCTGTTAAACATCATTTGGGAAATATTTGAAAAAGAAAAATTAACAGGAGGGTAATTATGACTTTTAAATAGCAAAAATACTTTCATTAATAATTCATATACCGCTGCATATCCCAACAGAGTCACGATCGCATGCGACACGAACAAAAACATTGCTTTCCATTTCCTTCTCCAAAGGCTTTCCTCTATAGTTATCCCACTCAAAGAAGCCCCCCAAAAACCCTGCTTTAGACTGATGAGTCAGAACCAGAGCCCTGTGGTGGTCCAAATTATTCACTGATGACTCAGAGCTGTAGCACAGAGAGAGAGGGTACATCCAGCCATTTGACTGTAACACAGTGGCTAGTCGTGGCTGTTTGAGGCGGTTCTGCTCGTCAGCACACCGCTTATTATGACTCAGTCCTCACGCGGTTCGCTCTCCCAGCGCTGACAACTGAAGGCCACTGCAGAGGCGGCTCAACGCGGCACACTGTCTTCAGTCGGCTAATAGCTCCCTGCGACTCAGAGAGGGCCGCACTGTCAAGGGGTGCTTTTTTATTGTCAGTTTTCGGGAAATTCTGTACGAAAAGATGTGGCGCCTCGTCTCTATTTCTGTCGTGAAATGTCTTACTCAATATGCACAACTCTCACGGTGGAGGAGAACGCAGGTGCGCAATTGAAAATAGCACTAACGTGGTTTTCCGCCTCAGTCAGTTTCTCCTGGTCCTGGAGGTCACAACGACATCCAGAATTGGCATGGGTCGGTATAAGATTGTGATGGCATGATAACCTACAAAAATATCACGATATTGTGATTATTACTGCTCTAAAATAAGTTCTTTTTTTTAAATGTCTGTGTAAAAACAACCACTTTTTACCCATTAAACACAATATATTTTATGTTAAGAAACATTTAAAATAGTGTGAAAAATGTCAGGCTGAATAATTCAAATAAATCAATGACTTCTGCCGTGTTCGTGAGTTTCAAAAACACAAATTAAGTGTGCCGACATATTTAGGCGACCCGAGTTCGATTCCCGACTCGAGGTCCTTTGCCGACCTTTCCCCTCGCTCTACTCCCAATACTTTCCTGTCTGTAACCTCCACTGTCTGTTCTAATGAAAAGTAAAAAACCCCTAAGAATAATAAAAAATAAAAAAAAATTTGAAAAGGCATCCTTGGATATGTTTCTTTTTTTTGGATATAAAGTATATATCTAAGCTAGGGCTGTGCGATTTGGGGAAAATATGTAATTGCGATTTATTTTTTTTTAAATATTATTATTATTTATTTTTTATTTTTTTCATTTAATTTTGTAGTCAAGTTTCAGCTCAATAATCTGTAAGCCGTGGCAACAATTCTGTGACAGCTATTAAAAATAACCTGTCTATGTTTGGTGTCTGTGACTTTGAAACCACAATATTCCCATACTACCAATGCTGTTTTTCTTTGATATTAATTAGTCTATTAATGCTTCTGAAGCGTCAGACGCCATTATCCCACTTGTCCACGCTTTCCCGTTTGTTTTCTTTTTTTTAATTGTGGGCTTTCCGCATAATTCGGTTGAGCAATTCTGATTGAACGAAATGTGCTCACTCAATCGGCTAGTAAGACGGTCACACACAGACAGCAGACATATATATTTAACATCGCAGCCTCTTGCTGCTAATCTAATCGCAACATTTCAAGTTGCAACAGCCTAAGCCACTGCACTGTTCAGGTCTACAGCAAGCTTGTATGGTGGTTTATAAGCGATTTGTTTTTCAGATGTTTGCTGAATCATGGGTTGAACAGTTGATTTTAATGTGGAGATACTGTTGCCCTAAAAAAACTAAATAAAATAGTTGTAAAAAAACGTCCATATACGTAGGAATGGTGTAACAGATTTTTTTGTGGTTTTAAAACCTTGACTTTGAAACTGGTTATCATCACATGCCTAGTCAAGAAATTAACAAGAATTAAGCCTGGAGAAATCAGTATAGAGGACATCAGTGATGATAAATGAGAAAACAGCATTTTAACAGAATACAGGGGCGTTTAGACATAAAGCTCATGGGGCACAGATCTCCCTAAAAAAATAAATAATAATAATAATTCATTCACTCATTCATTTTCTTTTCAGCTTAGTCCCTTTATTAATCTGGGGTCACCACAGCAGAATGAACCGCCAACTTATCCAGCATATGTTTTTACGCAGCGGATGCCCTTTCAGCTGCAACTCATCACTGGGAAACATCCATACACACGCATTCACTACAGACAATTTAGCTTTCCCAATTCACCTGTACCTCATGTCTTTGGACTTGTGGGGGAAACCGGAGAACCCAGAGGAAACCAACACGAACACAGTGAGAACATGCAAACTCCACACAGAAACACCAACTGACCCAGCCGTGGCTCGAACCAGTAACCTTCTTGCTGTGAGGCGACAGCACTACCTACTGCGCCATCGCAGCCCATAATAATAATAATAATGTTTTTATATATATATATATATATATATATATAGTTGAAGTCAGAATTATTAGCCCCGTTTGAATTAGTTTTTTTATTTTTTAAATATTTCTCAAATTATGTTTAACAGAGCAGGGAAATTTTCACAGTAGACTGGTTCACTGGAGAAAGTCTTATTTGTTTTATTTCGGCTAGAATAAAAGCAGTTTTTAGTTTTTTAAGAACCATTTTAAGGTCAACATTATTAGCCCCTTTAAGCTATATATTTTTTCGATAGTCTACAGAACAAACCATCATTATACAATAACTTGCCTAATTCCCCTAACCTGCCCAGTTAACCTAATTAACCTAGTTAAGCCTTTAAATGTCACTTTAAGCTGTGTAGAAGTGCTTTTGAAAAATATCTAGTCAAATATTATTTACTGTCATCATGACAAAGATAAAATAAATCAGTTATTAGAAATGAGTTATTTAAACTATTATGTTTAGAAATGTGTTAAAAAAATCTCTCCGTTAAACAGAAATTCGGGGAAAAAATAAACAGAGGGCTAATAATACAGGGGGGCTAATAATTCTGACTTTAACTGTGTATGTATATATATATATATATATATATATATATATATATATATATATATATATATATATATATATATATATATATATATATATATAAAACAAAAAATCTATATTTAATTATAAATAAATAACGGTATTAATGTTATTATACAATTATTATTCTAAATAAAACAAATTAATCATAAATGTGGCGACGCAGTGGCACAGTAGGTAGTGCTGTCGCCTCACAGCAAGAAGGTCGCTGGTTCGAGCCTCGGCTGGGTCAGTTGGCGTGTTCTCCCTGGGTTCGTGTGGGTTTTCTCCGGGTGCTCCGGTTTCCCCCACAGTCCAAAGACATGCGGTACAGGTGAATTGGGTAGGCTAAATTGTCTGTAGTGTATGAGTGTGAATGAGTGTGTATGGATGTTTCCCAGAGATGGGTTGCAGCTGAAGGGCATCCGCTATGTAAAAACATGTGCTGGATAAGCTGGTGGTTCATTCCGCTGTGGCAACCCCAGATTAATAAAGGGACTAAGCCGAAAAGAAAATTAATGAATGAATGAATCATAAATGTAACTGGAAAACAATCTAAACGACTGGAGTGATGCTAAGATAATTTAAGAAATCTTTTGCATGAATTTTAATTTTATTAGAATGAAATTCTATAGACAATTTAATAGAATACAAAAAAAGATGTTTTATAGAATTATCTGTTGTGTGTTGTCTTAGACCCGACTCATGGCTGAAAATTTGGTTTATTAAGTCTTACATCCCTGACTTCATCCCTCCGTTTTGCTTCATACCAAAAAAAAAATCTATCAGGAGCCATGCTTAGTCTAAATAAGATCACCATCATATTATTTAAACTTTGTTTTGTTGACTTTCAAAGCTCACTGCGTGCCGACACCTCCACATAAAAGACTGTTATGCCGGTTTCACAACGCATGAGCGCCGCGGCTATTTTTTCAGCGTGCATGTTTCACAACCTAACCGGGAGCAGAGCAGTGCGTCAGCGTCAAGCAGGAGCGGTGCATGAGGCGCATGTTCTTTTCTGCGCACATGCTCAGTTTGCTTTTTGATTAAACTACATTGCTTTCATCAGTGTTGGTTCGGTTGCACATAGAGAATATCATCTTTATTCTGGGATTACCACTCTTAATAAATACACTTGCATATAAAGTAAATCATATCTCAAAGCATTTACTGGTGGCACGTGCCCCAGTAAATGGGGTCTAGCGACACCCCTGACAGAATACATAAGATTTCATAACAATGCTGTTTTCTCTTTTATCATTATGCTAAATCAGCATATATATATATATATATATATATATATATATATATATATATATATATATATATATATATATATATATATATATATATATATATATATATACACACAGTAGTCTAATATTTGAAGTGGATCAAAACCTTTCCTCAAAGTTGTCCTAAAACTATTGAACAACACTCATTCTTGTCTTAGGACAATTTTGAAATACTTTTTTGATCCACTTCAGTATGTTGACTACTTACTTACTTACTCCCAGGGCCATTTATATCGAAGTTGATTTCTAGCTGCACAATATTAATGTTTCGTAACATCTAGTTTTTATGAGGTGGGTTGTTAGCCCAACGCTCAACCCCTAACTTGGAGGACCAGGACATACACACATACACTACGGACAATTTAGCTTACCCAATTCACCTACAGCACATGTCTTTGGACTGTGGGGGAAACCGGAGCACCTGGAGGAAACCCACGCGAACACGGAGAGAGCATGTAAACTCCACACAGAAATGCCAACTGACCCAGCTGGGGCTCGAACCAGCGACCTTCTTGCTGTGAGGCAACATTAATATAGCTTTAACATTATAGTTATAATAGCTTTTAATCAGTTTCAACATTAACCAACATAATAAATATTACAAAATAGGTAGGGATATCTATACGATCATGTGACACCTTTCACTGGTCTAAGACACCTCATAAAAATCATCATAATAATATTACTGTTTTCATAAATGACTAGATTTTACTAGGCTTTTCAAAATTTTTTATTAAACACAGACAGACAAATTACAACCTCAAACTTATTTATTTAAAGAAATGGTGGCACGAAAGGTTTTAGCTATTAAAGTCAGCTACAATCTCTGAGAAACTGAACCGAATTATTGTCCATGCATGAACAGTGATGAAAGTCCCAACATGTGGGTTCAGAATTCGATCTGTCGCTGGGGCTTCATAGTGTCAAGCTGAGACCCTGGAATGAACACACACACACACACACACACACACACTTCAATACCAGGGCCTGGAATGAAATGAATCTGCTGTTCCAAAGCAGTGAGTGTTGAAGCGAAGCAGGGGGCCGTTTCAGTCTGAGGGGGAGGCAGGCAGGCAGCAGAATGTGTCCCGGCAGGGGATCAGGGCCGCTCGGCTTTGTGTACAACCAAACCGTTAGCCTGGAAAGTCAATAGCGGGGCCCAGTGTATTAAATATGTAGATGCCGGTGGCGTCAATAATGCAGATTTGCTTGGTGGTGGCAGCAGCCATTGTCATAGTACACCAACGGGCAGACACTAAGCTATTCCAATAAAGTGCGTTTGATAGGCCAGAACTGGATCATGATGTCCACAAAATCATCCCTATCACGTCCTGACCCAGATGTGAAGTTAAACTTCACTTTTTTTCTGCATCATAGAGAATGCAGAGTTTACCTGTCTCTAGGTGACAAGCTGATGTGTATATACAGTATACTAGGGGTGCAATGGTTCAATCTACTCACGGTTCGGTATGTATCACGGTTTTAGGGTCACGGTTTCGATGCGGTACAGTATGTGCTATGTTTATAAAATTCAGAAAATAAGAACAGACAATTAACTGACAATGCAACATGTTTAACACATATGACTGTAGATTTGCATGTTCTCTCATTAATTAAATAAAAGTAGGGCATATTGAAAATTGTATGTTCAAATAAAATGCTTAAGAAAAATAAAGAGAGAAACCTTAAACTTACCCTTTTTAATAAAGATAATAATAAAGTCAACACATCTTAATAATTCAGCACTTTTAGATTATGTCTGTTTGCTTTACCAAGGCAACAATGCATGTTTATATGCTTATTTCACGTGGCCGCCATTTTAAAACATGAAAGCGAGGCTTCGTGGGGAAAAAACCTAGAAGTATAGGATCAGCACTGTAAACATTGTAACAACAGGCTTTAGACTACAAACCTCCAGCTGTTGCCGTGATTTCAAAGTGCACATGTGGTGTAAACATCACTTTAATATCATTCAGTTGAGTTTAATTTAAACAATTAAAAGCATATTAGGCATCAAACAAAATCTCTTTAAGAGTAATACGCTCAAGTGTCCTCCTATAGGCTTCAGTTTATTGCACCAGGTAAACACCATGGGGACTCTTCCCCAAAATTTTAGCGGAAAATTGACATTTATTTTAAATTTCAGTACCGAAATTCAGTACTGTGACAAATCTAATATAGTGAAAGAATCAGTTCAATAACTTGAGTTTGATAAATGGCATCTAAACTGTGTGTTTGGGAAAGATAACGTTAGCTAACTAGTGCGATTTCCCTTAACTTAGCTGAAAATGAGGTCTGATATGCCTTTTTGTTTTTACTTTGCATTCAAAACGGACCTTCGGGTCACTCGGAAGGTGGTGAAATGATAAATTTGTGTCACTTTCTCTTTGCTGATAAGATATACAGCCAGGTACACAACGGTCCTGTTTGACGGAGGCGATACTTCTGGGTTTCTTCCCACCTGGATTTCGCTTTAAAAATGGGGGCCACATGAAATCAGTCTACTACCAATCATTCCAAAGAGCTCCGTTATCACTTATCAGCACCATCGAAGAGGATGAAACTTAAGCAAAGAAAGTGTGCGGCTCTTCTCTCTTAATTCAGCTGGAACAGTCAATCGAGAAGAAGCAGACAGCGGGTAAACAGAATTAATAAATAGCGGGAGTGATCGGGTGTGGAAGGACACCCAGCGGGAGCACAACTGCAAAAACAGGCCTCTGTGACCTCTTTAGGCTGTATTTCCACGTCCGTATGGATCACTTCTGAGTCTGGACACGGACCTCGATCTGCCTGTTAGACACCACTGATCTAGGCTATCTTTTCAACAATATTCGTTCGTAACGGCATTCGTTATTTTTTTCATTAGTTAAAACCTACTGTCAGCTAGCGTTTCGGAAATGTTATTGCAGAGCAACACAAACCGCACGCAGAAGTATAAATGCACGACTACACGAGTCACGCCGATCAATCAACTCACAACAGGTCTTTTTTAAAAGTTCATCAGTTATTGTCGTAAATAATGTAGAAAATAAATGAGGAGGAATGATGAGTTTTTACCTTCAGTCTGCCTGTTGGGCTTGGTTTTGAAACGGCTTTCCGGTATTAAACAGGAAAGTGTCAAAATTAATGATCCAAACTTCAAACATGAGTTAAATCATTGAGCTTTTATTCAATTTAGTGTTGATTCAATTCAGTTCAATAACTGGTTAAGTTATTATCATTCATTATAAAATATATTGATTTAGATGCTTTTAAGCAAGTTTTACGGTAGTCAAATCAATATTATTAGTGATGCACAAGTGTCTTTTTGAAGACACTAACCAACTAACCAAGCTGAAGTCAACAGTAGCAAGAAACCCAAAATCCATATCACAAATTGAGAAAGTTTGAAGAAACCACACATAGACTGATCCTGACCCTCATTTCATTCATTCAATTCAAGACGTTTAACATGGGGTCGAATACCACATTTGAGTTTTGTGTTTGACAGACTAAAGAAAGTCAAGTAAGACAGAATTAAACTAAAATATTCAACATAAGTGACCCATCCATGCATAACCTAAACAGAAATCAAGATCAAGTCAATCACATTTACCATTTGACAAGACATTTGCCTTTGGTTATACAAAATAATTATTCTAAACAAACAGCATGATGTGTCAAGTTGATTATGTTCACATCAACATAGATTTTCAATCACTGGAGATTCAAAACCCTTCTAATAATGTACTATTTCTCACTGAAGAGGAGTTTCAGTAACCTGAACCTGATCTACATATAAGCATCCTGACACAGTAACCCTATGAAGACCATCTTAGAGCGATTTGTAAGCAGCATGCAGTATACAAACAACACACAGCATGGCAACATAATGAACAGCTAGCATTACATAACCTGTCTGTAGATCGGATTAGCAATCTACAGACTGCTGGACAAGCACAGCCATGCAGAGTTATAAGATGCAGACGTGCTGTGCAGACTTCAGCCATTGTACACTGAAATGAGGTCCTGGCATTCACTGAACTGGAAATAAGTCAATGTCATGACCCAGAAGGCCAATCGATAACTTTCACAGCAGTGTTCAAAGGCCTTCATACAGTATGAGCACGTGCAAATGATCACAATCAACACTGTACTGATGATTCTAGTCGCACATTATGACACTGAACACTGCTTGGAGAAGTGCCTCAGTTTAAGTGCCTCCGAGAGACATTAGTGATGTTGTAAGTAGGTTTCAGACTCACTTGAGACTGAACCTGCAACCTTTCTGTCATACAGTAAGAGTCTGTTGGTAACTAGACCTGTTACCATGTTTTTATTTTTTTAATCCAACCTGTGATTGCTTGATGAGCGTTAAAGGGCCATTAAAACCCCCCGTCTCAGCGGGGTGTTTTCACACCTCTAGTTTGAGAAAAGTCAGGAAAGTGGGTGAGTCCAGCTTTGTTTAGGTGGGAGTGGCGAAAGAGGAGAAGGGTTTGCATGAAAAGGGGAGTTTCAATTCAAGCATGCGCTGACTTTCACAGAGGCAAAACAAACACAGATGCAGAGAAGAAAGACAGTGATTATGTTTACATGGACATCAGTAATCGAATTATTTGCCAAATTGTTAATTTGTCGACTTTAACTGCAGTTTGGCACTTTCACTTTCATTCAGGAACATTTCATGCATGCCCCCCATGACAAACGAGATATTGGATATGAGTAATAAATGCTGGAAGAGTGTAGTTTTAGTGAAATGTTTGATAGCGCACGCCGTATGGGAGAAAAAAACTCAGCATTTCTTGGTAACTTAGCAATTACAGCGGATCTTTCAGCCCATAATATTGTAGTTATAGTAACGTTGTGTAAACTTAGTAACTAAATCATATTGACTAAGGTATGTCTTTAAAACTGAAAGAGAACTGCTGACGGTACTAACTAACTTTGCCTCTGAATAAACAAACAAATAGCACTGATCACACACTTACCAAATCTGTGAAGACAGGACAATCAACACGAACTGGAGCCGCGTCTTTTTTTAAATGTATGTGGCTCAAATCCGGCCCACACCAGACACTTATATCCGGCCCACATAGCGCATGGAATAATGGCACTTGGGCGGTCCACTCCTGTTTGCCAGATCTGGGCCACAATTAGGCCATAGCAATATCACATATCAGCCAGAATTAAACCAAATGAACCAGAACTGACCTTATTCTGGGCCACAGTTTGCTTTTATTCTGGCCCAGATCCGGCCCACACCAGACACTTACATCTGGACCACATACTGAACGGAGAGATGGCTCTAGGCCAGTCCGCTTCTGTTTGTCAGATCTAGGCCACAAATAAGCAATCCCACATATTAGCCAGAATTCAACCAAATGAACCAGAACTGACCCTATTCTGGGCCACAGTTTGCTTTTATTCTGGCCCAGATCTGGCCCACACCTTACACTTGCTGGGTGTGGCAAAGTACAAAAATCCCAGCATGCATTGCAGTATGAATACATTATACAGCTTATTGATGCTACAGTTTTCATTATTTGCTGTTGATTCTGCTGTTTATGTTGACGTTGTTGATTTTGTCTCTTTTAGTCTCCTGTTTGTGATGTTTGTGAGTTTTGTTCATTTTGTTAATTCTCACCGTTGTTGAGGTTCATACGCTGATTATTGATGTCTCTGTGAGCATAAGCTGAACCATAGAATTTTTTTTGCTTATAAACCTTCATAAATCTGTGGCATGTGCAAGCATGTTATTTCGATACTTTTAATAATGGATTAAACATTGGTTAACATCAGTGTATTATATCATTTCATCACAGGTTGTGCCTCACTTAATTTTATTGTTTTTTTTTTACTTGGCTTGTTTGCTGTAGTGAAGTAGTAGTGAAACGGTACAGCAGCCCGAAAGAAATTTAAATTAAGAGGTTCAGGGCTAAGAGTCCAACTAAAGCAAACTCTTTTCTCCATGATGGTGACATTAGTCTATGTTTCTCTATTTTACAACTATTATCTTCAGCTGTTTCTTGAGCACTCAGTACTGTGGACACATGGAAGTGTTCATTTAAAACTGAGAATTTTGCTGTGGGGTTTTAAGGGTTAAAGGTTTGAGCTGTAAAAATGTATCTTGCAGAACAGGGCTCATAAATCACACTGAATGAAGTATTTTGAAAATGTGAAAATGCAGATTGTTTCCTGTGAGGTTGCATTAGGGTTAGGGTTGGAGTAGAATAGAATATACAGTACTGTAGAGCAGTGATGCCAAAACTAGGGCCCGCAGGCCAAAGTTGGCCCATGGTAATCTTTGATTTGGCCCACCATCCCATCTGATGATGGGGATGGTTTAAAGATTGTCATTTCAAATCTAATATAACCGTTTGTTTGTTTCTTTTATTGTTAAAAGCTAACTGAAATTAAATGGTGTAAATTAATCAGATTTAGTTTAAATGTACATACGGTCACCTGACGAATAGAGGACACATCAAGGCAAAGGCAGATTCTGCTTGACTAGTGTATTCAGCATTGAACTCCACTGTGTTATAAATGTGATTGTTTTTATTGCAATAAGTTATCCTTTTAAATGTTATACTGCATTAGTTAATATGTTTTCTATTTACTCTTAAATCTTATGAAATAAATTAGAAATGACCCGTGGCAACTTTAATGTAATATACTGTAGCCACTGGAGATACATTATAGAGAGAAATAACAAATGTAATGTAATGTGTATTTATATAGCGCATTTATTGTGTATGGCCATACACCCAAAGCGCTTCACAATCACGAGGGGGGTCTCTTCACACCACCACCAGTGTGCAGCATCCACTTGGATGATGCGACGGCAGCCACAGGACAACGGCGCCAGTGCGCTCACCACACACCAGCTATTGGTGGAGTGAAGAGACAGTGATAGAGCCAATTCGGTGGAAGGGGATGATTAGGAGGCCATGATGGGTAAGTGCCGATTGAGGGACTTTGGCCAGGACACCGGGGTTATACCCCTACTCTTTTACGAGAAGTGCCATGGGATCTTTAATGACCACAGAGAGTCAGGACCTCGGTTTAACGTCTCATCCGAAAGACGGCGCCCACTGACAGTATAGTGTCCCCTTCACTTCTACTGGGGCATTAGGACTCACACAGACCGCAGGTTGAGCGCCCCCTGCTGGCCTCTCTAACACCACTTCCAACAGCAACCTAGTTTTCCCATGTGGTCTCCCATCCAGGTACTGACCAGGCTCAGCCCTGCTTAGCTTCAGTGAGTAACCGGTCTTGGGCTGCAGGGTGATAAACCAATAAACCAAGATTGCAGTTCGGTCAACTTTCCTAACGGATAAACAGCTCTCGTTAACAGTTCAGCATGCTTTCACTTCCGTATTTAACATGAAACGCAAATTACTGCTAGGAATGATGACATCCCGCCCTAATCATCATTCTCTCTTCATAGCCATATATGGCTATTACATATCCATAATATACTGTGGTATAGCCTGGTTCGTTGGATCGTATTGCTTTCTCACTGCAATCCATCCGCTTCAGAGTTCGTTTCAATTGAGCCGAGACAAACTCAATTAGGCAATCTCGGACCGATTGTTTTTCTTTTTCAAATATTTCCCAAATGATGTTTAACAGAGCAAGGACTTTTTCACAGTAATTCCTATAATATTTTTTCCTCTGCAGAAAGTCTTACTTGTTTTATTTCGGCTGTGAACAATGTCTCAAACTAGTGTTTAACAATAATTTATAGAATTAGACATAAAATAACTGCAGTGAAAATACAAATAGGCTTTGAAAATGTATTACAAAATGAATATGTAATGTCTTGGAGGTAATCACGTAGAAGGATTGGCACATAAGCATGGGAAAGACATGTTTACCCACAAAAGAAGAAGTTCAGCCTGAAATGTGTGTGTGAGTGAGTTGGAGGGGTATGTATGGGGAGGTTTTCTTGAATATAGTCTGGATACCCATTTATTTTCTATGACGGTCACTTTTGACCGGGAACACCACAGGTGTAACAAGGTTGATTAAAACACTCAAAATTCAACAAAGTGATCATCACTTTTATATGTTCAAGTGCATAGTGTGGAGGATATCATAAGGCCTTGAGGCAATCAGATGTAAATTAGATGTAAAACACAATATTTATGATTTTTTTAACGTTGTAAATCGGTCAGATTTGATCAGAACACGACTGGAAGGTTAAATTGCATCTTTAGAAATGTGTTGAAAAAAAAGTCTTCTTTAAATTAGAAAATAGCCCTACATTCAGGCAACGAACAGATCTTGTTTTCTTATGCCTAAAAGCAGACCTTGATCTTTCCCCTTGCTTCTCTCTTGCCGTCTATATTGTGCTGACCAGTCCTATAAAGCAGGGCTCTCCTGAGATGGAAAAGTACTTGCTGTGGTAATCCCTTAATCATCAGGCTGTGCTGGGATTACTAAGGACTGCCCCAGCACTGCGCTTCTTGCCCTTCCACCAGCACAATCAGACCAGTCCAGTGCCACAAGGCTTGGCCTTTTCCAAACCCTTTTTTAGCTCATGACCCCCCCTAGCTCTGTCTACCTTCAGGTCAGGTTCTGCAATAAAGGGCTTGGTTTATTCAGAGACGCTGTTCATTTAACACTCTCTAGATCTGCAGGGTCTGGATTTCCCAGTGCAATATCGCTGAGGTCAGAAGTGGCAGAGTCAGAGTCCAAATTACAGCTAGTTATTAGCAAGTGCTTCTCTATGCGTGACCCACACAATGCAGATGTGTTATAGTGGTGTTACAATGGATGATGTTAGAGACATTGTGGATTGTATTAATGTACAATCATATATGCTAAATGGCACCAATGCAGTGGTGTGTGGTATTGACACATACTGTATACAGTACTGTGCAAAAGTCTTAGGCCCCCAGTTACAGTTGTTGTTTTAGAGAGGGTATAATGACATTATATATTACTTCTCATTCTCTTTACTAAAATACAACCAGAAAATACAGGTTCTAGTTGGATTTTTTTTGGGTCTAATTGTTTAAGACATATTAAAGAAAGAGTTAGAGAAAGATGGAAGAATGGATGAAAAATACTGGAGTTTCTGTCTTGTTTGTTCTGCATTTCTGCCAGAGCTGTTGTCAATATTACCAGAATTGATGGGATTGTGAGTCATGCAATTCTACTTAAAAACACCTAATTTGTAAGTTTCATTTTTCAGCATGATAATGATTCCAAACACACTGTTATGATTGTATATGAAATCATATTTGGAGGGAAAAACAGCTGATGAACCAAATGAAATGGTCTCCACAGAGTCCAGACCTGAATATTATATATATATATAGGTAATATTATAAGCAGTATGAGATTCACCTGGAGAGAAGAAGAAAGATAGAACTTGCTAAATCTAAGGAAGAACTTCGAAAGAAATGCTGAAAGATGATTGATATTCAATATTAAATAGCACATAATTTTAGAAAAGACTCAACAAAACAATTCAAGCTGGTGCTTGGTGCTAAAGAAGTCACATTAAAAACACTTTTGATGCTAGCCTTTTGATTCCAAAAGTAATTTTGTTCTGAATGTTGTGTACATATTTCCCATATTTTCTGTTTGTATATTAAAGGCATAGTTCAACCTAAAGCAATGACCCTGCACTTGCTCCATACCTTTTAGATATATAGATAGATTTGTGCAAAAGTCTTAGGTTCTAAAAGCTGGTGGTAGCCTAAGACTTTTTTACAGTACTGTATGTGATATTGATATCTTGACTTTTAGGGGACTGTTAGTTGAGTGTGTAGGGGGCAGTAAGTCATAATGGGTAATTCACTGAATCTTTCATTCAAATGATTTGTTCAAAAATGGCTGATTTCTGCAGAAATGGGGCAAGTGATTCTTTATGAATATATCATTAAATCAATGGCTCATTTGCATAATTTAAAAATAGATTAATTGATGAAAGAAGCACGCCAGTGTTCAGCTTTGCTTAGTTTTATTATTATTATTTTTTTGTTGGCAAAATGTTTTATTGATGGATGATTATTATTATTTTTTTTTAATCTCTTAATCACATTTGGAGGTCAACTTGTTGTGATTGTACTTTTCGAAGACATAGCTGAATCACTGAATAAGATGGCCTTGGTGTTTTAATGAAAATTAAAATATTGAAACGATTAATCATACAGTTGTAATCTCAGCTCATATTTTAATACAACTAGAGATGCAGATATAGCAGCTAATAATTGATATCCACAGCTGATTATCATTGTTGATAACATCCAGCCAATCAAAAGAAGCCAGGAAGATACACTAAATTCATAATGTGTGTACAGAAAATGTCTCATGTTAAATTACTTCAAAATATAAATAACTTGATTAAAAAAAGCCCCAAATTCTTATACATAGGGCGAATATTTGTGTGATGCTAATTTTAATTACAGAGAACTAATAGAATTATTGGTTCCAGAATAATTTTCGATTTTTCTCTCTGCTTTATTTTCTTTTCTCTTCAACAAAGAGCTCGAAGGCCTGCTCTGAGAGATGAATGCCTTTGCATGCACACACACGCTCTCGTTTTTAACAAACACAATTTTATTTAAAGGACAGTTGGTGTGTTGTGTTTTGTCTTGGATGTCATATGATCAATGAAATGTGATTAAAATGTGATAAAAAATGTAAATGAAAGTGCTTCAAGTGTTTTTCGTCCAATAGATTGTTAATTATAAATATATATAAGTTGAATATATTTTATTGAAGTTGATTGCAAAGCTTTTTAAACCTAATTTTAAAGGAAATTATTTTAAATATTTTTATTTCTAATTTAGTTTACAACATTATGCATTAAACTTTGCTGATAAGCATGTAAAATGTGGTTTTGCATAATCATTCCTATAATATTAATAATATTGGTGAATGTAAAAAATGTTGAATGAGTTTGTTTTGTGCTGAGATTCAGTCTTTAAATAGCTAGGTTTTTTTTTAATGCCTCTTTTGTTGAGCAGAATGCCAAAAACCGTAGGCACATTTAATCTCTCTTAATCCAGACACTTGATGTCTCCAATCTGGCTCTGAAGAGTTAGTTTCTCTCCTCTTGTCTCTTTTACTCTCTCTGCTCTGTTTCCTCCTTTACCTTCTCTTCCCTTGTGGCATTTTTTCTCCCCAGATGTTTTACTGTAGGTTTTGTCCAGACCTGCAAGTTATTGCTCTGTTTAACCATATGGGTAGTTTACAAGTATGGACAAATGTTATTATTATTATTATTATTTTTTATCATTTTTATTTTTATTTTTTTTGGTAAAACAATTGTTTGTGTTTTCTCAAAAGAGAACAGGGACAAAATGTATAAAGTTCCTATGTTTTTAGAAATGTATGGATGGAAAAATTATACTATTACTCATTTATTAATTTTCCTTCAGCTTAGTCCAACTTTTCTAGCATATGTTTTACGCAGCGGATGCCCTTCCAGCCACTACCCAGTACTGGGACAATTATACTATTAACCATTTACTAAAATAGCCACTTGTAAAATTAGGCCTGAGATATTTATTAATGATTTTAAGATTTTCTTTTTAAAATATAAGAGCTGTAATTTATCAATCTATCAGGGTGACCGTGGGGTCTTAAAAAGTATTAAAAGTTGATAAATCAATGTAAAGAAATTTAAGGCCTTTAAAAAGTATTAAAAAGTCTTAAATGCTATTTTGCAAGGTTTATATCATTTTTGATTTTGCAAAGTATAGTTGTATGCTGAAGTCTGCCTGAATTAAATCTGCGAATATCAGGATGCTGTGTACTTTATGAAATCAATGATATCCTACTAGATTTGACATCATGCTGCTTTGTTTACTGCAGTAACCAAGTCAACACCATTATTTCTGCTGTTCTATAGGCGCCAACCTGCTGAATTAGCTAGATTTTATAGATTTTCAATCAGTATATGAATAATGTTTTAGTTTTGGATTAATTTCTTACACTAATATTTAGTAAATATACTGTAAGTTAAAATCTCGCCAGTGTTTCTGGTTGTAACATAAAGGGGTTTTAAGGTCTTAAAATATATGGAAAGAGTCTTTAAAAAGGTCTTAAAAGGTATTGAACTTCACTCTCTGATTCCTGTATATACTCTGACTATGCTTGAGACAGTCACACCATAGGCCAGTTTTGAGATTTGGTTCAAAAATGTAAAATAACTAATAAATAAAAATGTTAACACATAATTAACACAGCAGTTTTTTTATAACAAGAGGTCCATAGATGACTAAGCAATATTTAACAATCTACCGCGTTTTAAATCATGACAATATGCATTTTATTCATTTTTGTGTGTCACATTAACAACTCGTATAAAACCAAACCAAATCTGAAATAACATCACACAATGGTAAGTTGTTTTTATTATAAAGCTAGTCTGTTTTTTTTATTTAAATATGTTTCAACTTGGCGGCACGGTGGTTTGCACTGTCGCTTCACAGCAAGAAGGTCCGTGGTTTGAGCCCTGGCTGGGCCAGTTGGCATTTCTGCGTGGAGTTTGCATGTTCTCTCCGTGTTCCTGTGGGTTTCTTCCAGGTGCTCCGGTTTCCCCCACAGTCCAAAGACATGCGCTATAGGTGAATTGAATAAACTAAATTGACCATAGGGCGAAGCGATGGTGCAGTTGGTAGCACGATTGCCTCACAGCAAGAAAGTCGCTGGTTCGAGCCTCAGCTGGGTCAGTTGGCATTTCTGTGTGGAGTTTGCATGTTCTCCCTGTGTCCAGTCCACAGTCCAAAGACATGTGTTGTAGGTGAATTGGGTAAGCTAAATTGGCCATAGTGTGTGTGTGTGTGATTGAGTGTGTATGGGTGTTTCCCAGTGATGGGTTGCAGCTGGAAGGGCATCCACTGCGTAAAACATACGCAGCATAATCTAATATGCTGGATAAGTTGGCGGTTCATTCCGCTGTGGCGACCCCTGATTAATAAAGGAACTAAGCCGAAAAGAAAATGAATGATTGAATGAATGAAATTGACCGTAGTGTATGTGTGTGTGTGTGTGTGTGTGTGTGAATGTGAGAGTGTATGGGTGTTTCCCAGTTCTGGGTTGCGGCTGGAATGGCATCTGCTGCTTAAAACATATGCTGTAATAGTTGGCGGTTCATTCCGCTGTGGCGACCCCTAATAAATAAGCTGAATTTAAATTAATAAATGAATGTTTCGACTTCATATTTAATGCAATTATTTTTGGTGGCAATTTTTTTTATGCATCCATATCATTTAAATTATCCCAGTGAGGCATGTGGCTTTAGAGACCTGTTGTCTTGTGTAATGATGGCGAGTTGCTGTAAGTTAAACTTCATTATGGATATGGATCACCGCCCTGAGAAAAGTGTGCTGGTTTCATTAAGTAACCTCTGAAGGTGACCTTGTAGAGGACAGGGAAAGTGGACTAGCTGGAATGGATGACCCAATACAGCATGCTGGTGTGTGTGTGTGTGTCCTCTTGATCATTTCTCTACCTATAGTCCCTGGGCTGTGGAACTGGGGCTGTGTAGAGGCTGAGCAGTAAAGTGACCTACATTACACTGCTTCCCTGGATCTGGAGCTCACAGACACACCAAATTTAGGTGATGGGAGCCCAAAGGTTAAACGTAGGGATGATTAATTGCCATACAAATAATTGAGACTTTATGTTTCTTAAGTTCATTGAACTTTCATGTATTGTTTTTAAAAGTGACATGATTCATCCAAGAAATACAGTATGTGCTCATCCTCAAATATGCATGCAAAGGATTTCAATGTATACTTAATAGAGTCTTGAAGAATGTTTGGTAATCATTGACTTCAATCGCATATATGAAACACCCACACAGCTATCTTAATGGGGGCTTCTCATTGATTTAATGATTTTTATACTCTAAAGAGCCCAAAAACCAAATATCATTGAGAGTTGTGGGCCAAAGTTTAACATACCAAACTACAGTATATATGAGAAAGTTTTACCTCTGATTTATATTAGGTGACTGTGTCTGTGGGTTTCACCATTCAAAATTAAAGCACAGCTTTTCGCTTATAATGTCTTATTGCTCATCATCATAAATTAATATAAGGACGCATGACAGCTGAGCGGGACTCTGAAAAATAAATCGCGGAACTCTGACTAATGTGACGAGAGTTTACTTGCACGTGACTTGTGTTTAGCTATTTTGGTTCGTTTAGAAACTTTGCCATGTGAAAGTGAACCGCACCAAGAACAAAGTGCAACATTGTAACAACTTTAATCCCTGTTTCGGAACAAAACAATCGATCCACAGGTGTGAAAGCATCCTGAATAAACAGCCAGATACAGCCTATACTAACTTATTATTCAGTTTCAAGATGGTACCAAACAGAGTGACAGATAAGCAAAATTAAATACGAATATATTCACTACAGTAATGTTCAAGATGATTCGTACTACCCGGAGGAGCCTGTGTTATTAGTTTAATCAATTGTTGTAGTAGAACAACATACCTTGGAATGTTGTGATTGACCAATCAAAATCAAGCATTCCAAAGAGCCACAAAATAAATAAACATAACAAACAGCCATTGTATAATGATGGTTTGTTTTGTAGACAATCAAAAATACATATATTGCTTAAGAGGGCTAATAATATTGACCTTAAAATTACAATTTTTTTTTATCCTAGCCAAAATAAAACAAAAAAGACTTTCTTCAGAAGAAAAAATATTATAGAAAATACTGTGAAAAATTCCTTGCTCTGTTAAACATGATTTGGCAAATATTTGAAAAGGGAAAAAAACATCACAGGAGGGCTAATCATTTTGACTTCAACTGTATAGTTTTTAATCAAATGTATTAGGAATTGTTTACAGTGTGTGACCTGATGTGTGTGCACTCTTTAAGTAAGGGATAATGTACATTCAGCCGGTTGGTGTGGTTGGATGTACTTTATCCCTCTTATTACATGGCTGCTTACCACAAATCTAAAGAATTTGACACAAAACATTGATCTGAGCTGTAATAGTTTACTAGCTCTTTAAATAGTCTTGATGAACAGCCGGATGCAGCCTATACTAACTTATTATTCAGTTTCAAGATGGTGCCAAACAGAGTGACAGATAAGCAAATTAAATACGAATATATTCACTAATATTCAAGATGATTCATAGTACCCGCATGGGCCTTATTAGTATACCCACATGAGTGTTATTAGTTTAATCAGTTGTTGTAGTAGAACAACATACCTTGGAATGTTGTGATTGACCAATCAGAATCAAGGATTACAGAAAGCCACAAAATAATTGAACATAACCCGCCAAATGCGGGTAGATTTCAGCTGTGGTGGGTTAGACAGACACTCCCACTAGCCACATTGGCTGGTTGGAAATAATTTTTAAATTGTAGTTTTCTTAAAAGCAGGGTTCGACAATAAAGATGGCCCAATATGCGTGCAAATGTGATCTTAGAAGCAGAATCTAGAAGCAGCACGACTAACAAAAATAACTGTTCGCGCGAGCAAAAGAAAGCAGGTGAATATAAGAGGACGATCACTCACGCGCACGGGTGATGTGATGCGCGCGACTGTTAAAAAGCGTGCGTGCTCCCGTTTACTTGCGCGAAGCAACCGTGCCTAGAGATTTATGTTTAGTTAACTGGTGATCTGTGACCTTTAGCCAGAACAGACTACTGTGAAATTTTTAGATACATGACAATAGTTCTTTTTTAGATGTCAATTTTATTTTTAAGAAATGTTTTGTTGAATTAAAAAGTGCATGTATACAGCTATATTTTGCTTGTTTTAACACATTTAAAATGTATGGCTAAAATATAATTATTTATTTTTGGTGTGGTCAGAGATAAATTTGGCAAATCCTTAATTTTGAGCCCTGAAAAGTCATGTAAAATAAAAACTAATTGCAATGCGACACAACCCATTAGCTCATGCACATTGAGCAAGCTCATATACAACACACAGAAAAAGTGAAATGAATGAGGAGGCATGTGGACATAACACAACATCTAAATCAAGTCATTTTAGCATGTGGAAGTCAAATTTATGACTATGTTGTTATGTTGTTTTTTCCCAACAACAAAAGTGTGGCTAGTGAAAATGGTGAGTGGCTAGTAATGTTGGAAATCTACTAGCCACAGAGGCTGGTGATCAAAAAAGTTAATGTCAAGCCCTGAACATAACATATAAAGTATTAATAGTCCTGAAGGGCAATTCACATATGTCATTTCTTTTCCTCTGCAAAAGACACTATATGTGAATCCAACTTGCATCAAATTCATGTTTACATAGAAAAAACAATGGAAAAGATTTTCACTTGTTTTGGAAAAATAGATATAGGCCAGCGAAAATAAATCTGGTAGGCCTTAACTTGTTTTTTTAAGCCCACAAAATGCAATAGTTAAAAAACAAATCTTGATTCATAGGTGTTTTTTCCATTTATTTATGCTATCGAAATGAATCATGAGGACAATTTAGCTCTGCAGTTGAATAAATTTATCATTTATTTTGTATTTTGAAACAATATACTGCAGAAGAAATATATAGAGAAGTAAATCCTCACCAAAACAGAAAAAGAGATCTGCCAGGTCATTACATGGTTTTTGTAATTAACACGACACTATTATAATATCAAATGACTAAAAATACCAATAAAAGACACTTCGTTAATCTTTCAACATCGAATGTTGTTGGAGTAGAGATCAAGGTCACATAATGCAATTCCACAGCATAAATTGACAGAAAAACAATCATGAACCTGAAGTTTTACCCGAATCAAGCTATGTGAAACATGAAGTTATAGGAAAGCTATTTTTTTTTTACAATGCAGCAAATAATACTATTATGCGCTTTTAAATAGCAAGCACTCTTTTTATTTATTTCATAAGATTTAAAGCTTTTAGCATGAATCTCTAGATTGATGTTTTTCTTTCAAAGTCAGTAATGCAATGCGTTTCAAATAAAATTAAAACTAAACTAAACTAATATATAGCATGCTTTTTCAATCCTAATGGTAATCGAAATCAAACCACAATTATATTATAACAGAACAAAAGTCAACTAATCAACCATTGCGCTACTAAGCTAAAATACTCTATAGTGACAATGCAAAATTCTTGGAAAGAAACATCATAACACCACAGAGAGGCTTCCAAATGCCATTCCTGATTAAGGGTTTCAAAGCTGTGGTATTTCAAATACGCTACTTTCCTTAAAGGCTGAACTTTGCCTTTTGAAAGTGCAGCGAAGCACACGGCGCACCTGAACGCTCCAGCGCCAAACAGAATGAAAACGAGCCTCCGTCCAACCCACTCAGCTTAATTGCTCTGCAACTGTGGAGAAACGGGAAATCAATCATATTTCCATTCAATTAGCCAGCCCGCAGTTTGAAAGGAGGTGACGGACCTCTTTTAAACAAATGAAAAACAGGCAGGAAGATACAACCTTGGAGGACCTCTGAGGGAGACACTGCTGGTGGCTCTGCGGTCAGGAGAACATTGCACAACACTTTAAAACGCTCCGGTTTTTGTGGTCCAAGCCTTACGTAACCTGGCACAGGTGCTTTTTTTTTTGTTAGTGATGGACGGATAAAAGCTTGTTGACGTGATGAAAGAAGCAAGAAAACACACGCATTATAGTGCATTACACTAACCTCAATCTGCAAAGGCATTTCAGAGACAGATCTGAACTGACATGCACTTGTAATTCAATATCAAATCAAAATAGACCTTATTTTCTTTCTTAAAACATGGCTAATTGTATTGTGAACATTTCTGTGCACATTATACCAAACGTTTTAAATATCACACATTTTTCTGAGACATTTTGTTTTCAGTTGACATTAGGGCTGCGCTATATAGTTTCAACATCGATATCACAATGTGTGCATCTGCAATAGTCTCATCGCAGGATCTGAAGTGTTGCGTTTATATGTGAGGATTATAGAAGCCACCATTTAGAACACATTAGATTTCATTGCAGGATTGAACCATAATGGGGTGAAAGTTTAACATTTGCGTGTCTTTTTAAGGCATTAAGCTACAAAATGTTTCTTGATTTAAGAATTTTGATATTTGCGAAAGCATTTTTTGCATTGTGATTATTCAATTCCGTTACCTGAATACTATTAGACTCCCAAGAAAAAACATTAAAGGTGCTGTATGTAAGTTTTTGACTCTTCTAAAGCATAAAAATACCATAATATGTGTGCAGATATTTAAGAAACATCCCAAGTGAACATACTTGTTTAACTGAAAAACAATGCTGAAGTCAGATATTCTGCTTTGAAAATGTTTTTTCCGTGCCGGAACGCTGTCTGTGTTTAGGTAAATTTCATATGCACGATGCCAGTTTAGCCAATTATATTTCAGCACCCTGGGTTGCCTTGTTGGAAAACAGCGCATTTCATTCATTCATTCAGAAAGACTCTGAAAGCATGCGTCCGTGACCAAAAAGAACAGTATGGGAGACAGATGCAGTTCCACATGAGGTTATTAATTAGCAAATTACATAAATATTACGAACGTAAACATTAGGTGAGCAGGTTACATTGTAACCGCGTGTCCTAACAACACGCTGTGACGAGAGAGGCAGTGATCAGCTATTTGGCTGTTTGCACCAGACGAGACACGGCAGAAATGTAAATACAGCCTTTCAGAAGCACAGAATAAGCACTCGCTCACGAAAAGGTAAGGTTTAGAATCTATTTAATACATGTTAACCCTCTTTAACATCAATGTAGATGCTGAATCACTCATATGTGTTTAGTTCTAAAGTTAAATTTCAGACGCTTTATTGTATTTTCCAGATCTGAGGCGAACTTTCTGCTTTCAGTATATGGCAACAAATGCCATGTAAAATGCATTCAAACTAGCATTGTTAGCATTTAGCACAGAATAAAGCACACAAGGCTTACCTGAGGTGATCTAGCTGTCATAGGTTTCTGTTGTTCAGCTGAGAAATAGAAGCCATTTCTAATATATCAATTCGAGGTGTTGGTTAGGACAAAAACTCCTTTTAATATGGAAAATATTCCCTCTATCGCGTGTCGTGGCTTTTATTTAGAACACAGTTTAAATCACTCGCTCCTGTACAAAATCTGGCAACCGAGCGTACTTTTATTATGATCCAGGAGTGCAATACCTAGTTCAACCACTGGGTGTCAAACTTACATACTGCACCTTTAAGGCCCAATCCCAATTAAATTATTTTACCCCTTGAAACAGAGGGTGAATGGGAAGGGCTACAAATTTTACCCCTACATAATGGGACAGCACTACAACATCTGCACACGTTGTCACGAGCTCTTATTTCATATGAGATCGATGATGGAGACTGCTATAGTTACTCCAATTGCGTTATTTCTTAGTATTTATCTTTAGGAAATCACTGAAGGCAACAATATCATGTTATCACAATGATATAATGTGGCAATAAGATTGTAAGTGGACTGTGCATTTAGACTGTGGCCATACTCATCTATGTAAACACACAAAAACAGCATTATCATTATACCAGACACTGTAAAAAGCTCATTCCCAGCCACTAGACTTTTCTGACAGGGTATTCGAGTGTCATTGAGTGTCAGATGTGAAAGTATGTTGTGGGACTGCTATACAAGAATAATTATTATGGATTAAAAATAGTCGAAATTGAGCGTTTTTTTTTAATTGTCTTTGTAAAGCATGGTGGTAAAACAGGAAACGCCGTTATGAATGTATTAAAACATAGGGCTCTATTTGAACAATCTAGGTGCAAAGTCTAAAAAAAAAAACATTAGGGGCGTGTCCCAATCCACTTTTGCTATTTTAAGGATGAAATAATACACTCTGCGCCATGGCGCATGGTCTAACAGAGTTGAGCTTATTGTCCTAATGAGTTATGGCTGTGTTTTGAGAATAAACCAATCAGAGTCTCATCTCCCACTCCCTTTAAGAGTTAGTTGCGTTGCGCCATGGCGAATTTGCTATTTACATGGCGGACTTTGTAAATGGAAAAACTGAACGCTTTACTAGTGAGAAAACAGTTTAACAGAGCATCTGCAGCACAAGGATAAAGAATGAGCCTCCTCCATTCGGCCGTTACTTTCACTTTCGCTTTCACTTTCTTTCGTGGATTAGGAAACGTGTTGTACGCACAGACATCCATTAGACTACATAATTAATTTTGTTTGTTAGGCACAAAGATTTGTTTCAAAAACTATTTCTAAGTTCAGTTCATTTATTCAAACAAATAAATGAACAATAATAATGAAGTGTGGTCAAAAAACAGTTATCCAAACACACGTCCTATGCCCCATATGGTCCAAAACCTGACAGGTGGACAAATCTAAGCTTGCTTTTAATAAAACAAATATAAATATGCAAATAATAAATAATACTACTACTAATAATAACAACATTATACAAAAGCAAATTAGGGATCGGCATTTCTGACCATTCTTCATTTTGATTAATCCACAGGTTTGATAAATGAGTACTTGGGCGGGGCTTAAGCAAGAGGCGGGGCTTGCGTGCGTCATAGCGACAATTAAATAACATTCAATTAAAACAAAAAAAAAAAAAAATTATATATTATTTAAAGCCCTGTTAAAAATGTTGTTGATAAAACTATGACAGGATTCAGAAAACACTTAAATCAAAGCTGTTGGGTTATTAAAAATCACCATCAATATTGGTTAACACAGTAAACATTTAAAGAAGTGTAACAAGTAGCGTATTTAGGCATGCAATATGGTCGATGCCCAGGGCGGCATCTGGGTGGCACGGGGAGACGGTGCGAAAAAAAACGAGCCCCAGTAAAAGCTTTGAGTTACGATTTACTTTATGCAAGTGTATTAATTTAAAGTAGTAATCCCAGAATAAAGACGTTAGAGGCCATTCACATTTGGCATATTTTGCATGTGCAAGTTTGTTATTGTCTATGTGCAACCGAAACAATGGTGGTGAAAGCAAACTGATGCATGAATGTGTGCAGAAAACCATTCCCGCGCACCTCACGCGCTGCTCTTTTCCCGATGTGAATACCAGTTGTTTATATGCACGCTGATAAAATACACGCCGCTTATGTACTGTGAAACCGGAGTAACTTTTATGCAGAGGTGTCGGCAGTCGGCACGCAGCGAGCTTTGCAAGTCGACAAAACTAAAGTTATAATATGATGATGATCTTATTTTGACTATATGTCTGTGAAGCAGAAAGGAGAGATGATGAATCAGGGAGGTAAGACTTAATAACATTAGCCTAATTCTCAGCCATGAGTCGGGTCTAAGACAATAGATAATTATATTAAATATATTTTTTTTTGTGTTCTAATTGGCTTTAATATTCAAGCAAAAGATTTCTTAAGAGATCTTAGCATATCACTCCATTTGTCTAAATTTTTTCCAGTTACATTTAGGATTGATTTCTGTTATTTATTTAGAATAATAATTGTATAATATTAATACTAATAATAATAATAATAATAATTGTATTTATTTCTAAGTACATTTCTAAAAGCAGGTGGTTCACCCAGGGTGGCATTTAAACTAGAACCGCCACTGACGTGAGGCATGTAGGTTTTCTACATGACGCATTGTAAATAAAATTAATCATAAAGCCTAGAAACACAATATGAAAATGTTATATTACAAATTGTGTTTATCTACACAAAATGCATGTGAGCTTGAACTACATGCCAACCAGAAAGTGGATGCGGTTCGCAGGGCGCTTTAAAACAACAACAGCTAAAGCCGCGCAGAAAATAGAAACCACAGTTATTTTACAGTATTATCTTCTTCAATATGAGTCTTATTATTTCTATAAATATTTTGGATGCGTTTTTAAAACTGTAACGTACCTTTTTCTATATTGTTGACAACAACAATAAACACACACATGATACTCTGCAGTTCAGTTATTTTATTCAACTGAGATTTTTACCAAAACAATATTTTACCTCAGCAACATCACAACAGATGTGGATTAAAAAGGTTTTTTTTTTTTTTTGGAAAAGGTTCGCAAAAACAAAGTTTCCACAAAATTTAACCAAACGACTGTTAGGCCTAAGTAGCACATAGCCTAACTAAAATTATAGCATAATTTGGCTGCGTAAACTTAAAATAAAAATATTTTTTACCACAGCTATAAAACTTAAAGATTAGGTAAAATAACATTTCTTTCAAAATGATCAGTCGGTGGAGGTAAATAAAATAAAGCCGGCCTAATTTAACTATGCTGCTTAAATTTAATACAAAAACAGCCTGAGTATTTTACCATGCGTGGCTAATAAAACTTAACACAAGGAAGGACTACATATTTTAATTCAAAAAGATCAGTCGGTCTACATGCTCCGATGAAAGCCGAGTGCAAAGTTTATTTATAATTAGAGCGGAGGAAAAAAGGCGCTCAGCAGACACAGAAGTTGCAGGAACAGCCAGGTACCACTGGGCAAGGGTGCTTAGCCTTGCATATCGAGACTCATTTACTTTGCACCACAATAAAGGATCTGGGTTTAGAGAGATGCATGGCTCCCTGAAGTAGCTTTCGATTTTGGTGTCATCCGGTAAAACATCACTCATGCCGTAGGCTAGTCCTCGCCGAAAAGAGTGTCAAGACACGTCGCGCACATGACAGCTGAAAGTATCACACACCAGACGCGCACATTCGCGTGGTATTTAAAATGAAACTATTCAGATGGCGCTCTGTGGCGGCGGCAGAAATATGAACAGTGTCCTGAGTCGTGGCTGGGCACCGCTGTATAGGCTACCCTGATAAACCTACGTTTAGAATTCTGAAATGCGCTGCGTGGCGCGACATGGCGCTTCTGGTGTGTGACCCCCTATACTAGATCTGCGCTCAGGTCTCGTCTCTAGACCGCAACTCCCTGCAGCCATAACCAATCAAATATCAAACTACCGCCCAAATACCAGCATAACCAATCAGAATGATTGAAAGTAATTAAATTTTAGAGCCAATTGATCATCGTTTACATACTCGATCGTCGCTGATGGGTTCGATTAATCGATTGATCGAATAATTGTGCACATCCCTAAAGCAAATAGTCATGTCAAAATCCCACCGAGATGAAGGCATGAAGGCAGTGGTTTTTATATTTAGAAAGTAATAATTATATATAGAAAGTAATATTTAAAAAAAATATTTTAATCCTGTAATTCTTTTTAATTTTTAAAGATATTTGTGTATTGCTGTATATCCTGCGTGTTTTAAGCAATGTATAAGTAAGGCGCATAACTAACACACTCTGCGCTGGACTTTAGACCTACTTTCAGCTGGTTTATTGCGCAGTCTATTTTAATTTCTCAAAACAGCAACACGCCAACAATGCGCCTTAACACACCTATTTAAACAATGTGGCGAAAAACGGGAAAATTAATTATGCGTTGGTCTGAAAATAGCAACACGTCGGGGCAAACAGGTCTTGCGCCTTATTGCGCCAGGTGTATGATAAGGCCCATAAGTTGTTTGTTGTGACAATTTATAATAATGATAAAAATACTAATTTGTGCATTTGCTTACTTCCGTGTTCAGCCGTTTTGTCATTGTGGATGGTGTATTCTGGGAAATTTTCATACCCCTTGGTTTCGAGTGTGGTCCTGAAAAATCTCTGTTTCAAGGGCTGTCTAGCCCTTCCCCTTAGCCCTACGCCTTCAAGCTAAAGTGAATTGGTAAGGGGAAGGGCTAAGGGGGAGAACTGGGATTGGGCCTAAATAGAGAAATTCAAATCATCTGATAAAAATGTTTTCTGATCACAATATATATCACAGAAAAAGTAAATATCGCAATATCAGGTTTTTCCAATATTGTGCATTCCCTATTTCTGGTGGAGAAAATCAATGGAGCTTCTACATCCTACTGTTGCACACGAGTTAATTCTCGCTCTATGCAAGAATTGCACTCGCAGACGGACATCTTTGGCACATTTGTACACACTGTCCCCTTTGAGATGAAGCACCCTGAACTCTGAACAGTGAAAAAAATGACAAGACAATCTGGTCTCTGAATCTCTCTTATCCACTCCTGGCCTCCCAGGAGGCACATTTAGGGAAGAAGAAACAACCGAAAAGAGAGAAGACCTTAAGCCGAGTCCTAATTAATATCTGGCCCAGAAAACATCATTCACTAAAAGTGCAAATAACGGCTACAGATGCCAATGGTGGTTTATAAGTAATGACTTGTGAATCCTTGAGGAGCATCTCTCTTTCCTTGGCCACTGCTGTTGGCCTTGTTTGTCCCAGTGCAGTGCTAAATTTGTCCATATAGACTGTGGAAGCGGAGGCTAGTTCATTCTGCCATCAGCTGAAATGAAAACAAGCTGAGGGGAGCCACACTGGCTTCTCTTAAGTGTCAGGTCTGATCACAGTGGAGATGAACACACAGTCCTAGAGGCCTAGGGGAGGCAATGAGTCGGATTGATTTATTGATCAAATATTCCTCGCTGTGTTTTGTGGTTTCAGCTGCGAGCTATTACTCAGAAAATGAAATTCTATTACAGGCAATACAGGCAAGCCGCGGGGGGTTTAAATCCTTGCAAGGATCTGATGGTATTCGGAGCACCTCCGAGCATGCAAAGGACAAGTATCGTACTCTGCATTGCTTTGTAAAAGCATACTTATTGTGCGAGAACAAAAAGGGCTCGATTTTGATGATCTAAGAGCACGGTCTAAAGTACATGACGCAGGTGCACTTAGGACTTCAAGGACAACACACACACACACTTAATACACTAATACACTTCATTAAACATGTACATGAGCAATATCACACTCATAGCAGTGCGATATGGCTGTATATCGGCACTGGTGGGAGGCGTGCATTGGCTCGAGGCCGCTGGCAGAGTGTCTTAGTGTCCCACTAGTGACGATTTACAGCCACATCACACTGCTACGAGTGTAATATTGCATTTATACAACAGTTCGACAGCATAATCGTGTGTATAAAAAAGAAAATCAAACACTGAGAGTCTCAAAACCCTTGTATGAGGAACTACTTTCTTCATTCACATCTGCAGCTGACGTCAGAACAGCAGGAACCATTACTAATTCACTAACGTCACTTTAGAGCTAGTATTTGAATGATTCTCTAGCATAATGTCTAAAGTGATGACAAAACAGGTGATTTTGCTCACATTTTAAGAGTATAAGGCTGAACAGCATGAAATGCCATCAGTCTAGAGAGATTTCCCTGTATTTCCCTGTTGCAATCAGGAAATCCAAATAATTAACCCCGAAAAAGCCAAAGCAAAGCAAACACTACCAGATTACTGTTGTGTTTGTGATAAGGAAAAACGCTAAACACATGCGGGTATTTCTTCTTTCTTTCTGTTTACTGAACTAGTCTGCAGTAACAAAACAGGAGACGCATTAAAAACAAACAGGTGGCTAACCAAAAAGTAACTCAGGGTTATACGAAGAGTGGCCAACACAAAATACATACATTCCTGATATGCAAGTCCCATCTCACACTCAGTACACTACAATTACTATGTTATAAATACAGCACTGCAATATACAAAAGAGAGAGATCGACACACCATTTTGTATAATGATTTGATCAGCTGTAGTTTGAAAATACGCCAATCTTTTCTCCTCTAAGTGCTTAGTATGCGGTCTCTTTCACCATCTTGTGGATGCACAACGTCAACCATCTTTGTTTTGCTCAATGACAGGCTGATAGATGCTGACGCGCTGTCTTTCAGAAATTATAGAAATTTAAAATAGGCACTATCCTTTTAAATAAACTGCATAGTTGGGTCACACTTTATTTTGATGGTCCGTTTGTTAAATTTAAGTTACTAATTCTCATTAGATTATCTATAGACTGTTAGGTTGGGGTTAGGGTTAGTGTAAGTTGACATGTACTTGCAAAGTTTCTTATAGTCAGTTTAATGTCTGTTTAGCAGCAGTATCAACAGATATTAAGCAGACAGTCTACTAATACCCAAATGGACCATCAAAATAAAGTGTTACTTATAGTTGCAATCTAAACAACTACATTCTCACCTAGAAAAGCCTCAAAAGTACATTATGTTGTCCAACAGCTGCAATATTTGTCAAACTGTAGTGAGTTTATTGATCTGCTGTCACTCTATGTGGGCGAAGTAATACACAAGGGTGAAGAGCAGTGACGTGCAGAGACCTTTTAAGGGGCAGGGGCTCAAGTGGAAAAAAAGGCACTTTTTATTAAATAATAATAATAATTGTACTTTAATAAATAAAATATATCAAAGAAGATTTCACCCTAAAGTCACCATATACTCACCCTTAAAAGAATAGTTTATTCAAAACTAATAATTCTGTCACCATTTACTCACCTTTTACTTGCTCCAAACCTATTTGACTTTTTGTTGAACACACAAAATAATATTTTGAAGAAAGCAGGAAACCTGTAACCATTGACTTGCATGGTATTTGTTTTTCCTACTCTAGAAGTCAATGATTTCAAGTTTATAGCTTTTTTTTTTTTAAGTATATATATATATATATATATATATATATATATATATATATATATATATATATATATATATATATATATATATATATATATATATATATATTTAATCTTTAATTCGTTAGTGTTCAACAAAATAAAAAAAATAAACATTTGGAACCACTTAAGGATGAGTAAATTTAAATCTTTGGGTGAACTATCCCTTTTCTATCTATTATTTTTGTATTTTGTATTTTATTAATAAAATATTTTGAAGAATATAGGACACACTGATAGCCACTGACTTTCATATCTAGCCTATATGTACATGTTTTATAGCTTCAATTAACATTATATATTCTGAATAAATGACTGCAAAAACAAGAGTGCAATATTTTCACTATCCAGCTGTCATTTCTCCATTACATTAGCCTGTATGCCCTGGCTAAACTTTAGCCAACTTATTACATGGTTGTTAATTCAGGAGGATGTTAGCAAGACAAAATTTTCTATTAATAGCCTATTTGCGTTTGAACTTTCGGATAAATAGCTGACGTTAAATTTGAGCCTCAGGTAGTCTTTCGTTAACTGTTACTCCCCTCCACACAATATAGATGAATGACGCATATCGCAATGCCGTAACGGAGGTCAGCTAGTAATGTATGTTTTACACACACTCCATCTGCAGTGTGTGTATGGGCCAGACTGTAAAGGACAGTATAACAATGTAAATAGGGTCTTCGTTAGAGCATTCGCCTCGTATGTGGTTTCTCTTTCCAAATTGCCGGTTCAAGGCTCGCTTGAGCGGCTAGACTTAAACCAAGATATACTTTAAAATTTCGTTTTTTTTATTGTTTGACAGGGAAAGCTGTCCTTAAATACAACACTCATTAACATATACATATATTATATTATTAGTAGTATTTAAAAATAATTATTATCCCCAGGAAAATAAGGGCACTTTCTTTCCAGAAGAAAAAAGGGCAGGGGCTCAAGCACCCAAAGCCCCCACCTCTGCACGTGCCTGGTGAAGAGGCTGTACGAGTTCGAGAACCAGACAGAACTGTTGTATAAGCATGAACATCACCTATATGCTATATAACTGCAGGTTAACTATGTTTATATATAAGAACTTTAACGGTTTAAAGCTATTAGTTACAAGTTAATTAGTTAAAGTTGTTAGTAACTAATAAAGTTGTGGAAACTAATAACCTTAACATTTCTGAATTTGACTGTATTTGATTCCTTTACCGATTTAAGTGCGATCAAGTTATAAAACAGTTCAAGTTTTGCCGCTTTTGTAATGCATTAAAGAGGCTCTTTAAAGACAGTCAGTGTGCCCAGTGCATAGTTTAAAAGTGTTGTCCTTGTTATCTTAATGAGTTATTGCTGTATTTTGAATGCAATGTGCAAACTAATCAGAGTTTCATCTCCCATTCCCTTTAAGAGCAAGTTACAGTCGCACCATGGTGCATTCGGTAATTAAAAGGGGGACATGATAAGCAAAATCTGAACTCTTTACTAGTGAGGAAACAGATTTGCGCATGCGCAAGGTTAAAGAGCAACATTACATTTTGACCAGCTTTTAGTTGGTCAATTGCATGGCACTGCACCAACAATGTGCCTCAACACACTTTCTTTTAGCACACCCATGGCACAGGTCATAAAAAAGATTGCCCAGGATGTATGATAGGGTCTAATGGGAACAAATGCTTTTGCTATGAAGCTTAAAATTTCAAAAATAGTCAAAGTTGTCATTCCTAAAGGTAAAATATATTTCAATTACTTCAGTATTTTGGGAGCTTTTACCATAAAATATTAGTAAGGGATATTTCGCTACAATTCAGGTCGATACCCTTAAGCAACTAGTTATTTTTAGTTATGACTTGTAACAATAAATGCTCATTATTACAACTTGATTTAACTCAAAATATATTCCAATTATTCATTAATTTGAGTTTTTTTTAAAACAAAATATAAATTAGGGATATGCATTGATGTTACATTTTGGTCAAATAATTAATTTACATTTATTAAAGGGGTGGTCCACAGTGTATTTTAAGGCTTGGCTGTGTTTATAAGATGCAAAGCAATGTGTGGTCATGCTTCACTTGTAGAAAATCACTTACTTTGATTATATACAGCTACTCGGCTAACATGAAAACGACTGTCATATTTCTTAGTTCCTAGACCCGCCCTTAAGAGGCTCTGATTGGTCAGTTAACATAATGTGCTGTGATTCGCGGATTGGCTCACGTCACCAGGATAAGTGTCATGCCTCTACAAGCACGCGCTTTTGCGCTGCGTAAACACTGTTAGAGTAGCTGTTAGCCGTATTAGTTTGAGTCTAAATTAGACAGAAAATTACACAGCTGAACCTCATGCCTGATTTATAAAATAAAACCTGACAAGTGTCTTTCACATATATTCGGGTTATAAGCATGTGTAAGTAATATGAAACGTTCACATATCTTTTGCGTGTTCGTTATTTGAGATGTAGAATGCACAGAAAGCAGCCGCATAGAGAGTCACTGCAGCGCTGGTGTAGATTGTGGGTGTTTACAGCGGTTTGACTAATAAATATGAATTTGTTAACGGTGCCAAACAGCATTTCCCATTGTTTACGTCCTTGTTAATGTCTTTGCTACAACATACCGTTAACTTTAGAATCTGTGCATGTAATAGAACAAGTTTAAGAAATAAAAATACTTACAGGTTGTGGCTCACAGTCCACAGCTTCGTCTATTATGGTTGGAGCTGCTCCTTCTTTGAGGAGTTTTTAGGTGAATCCAGCACTGGACTGGGAGAGATTCTGGAAGCTGTCCTTTGTCAAATGCTAGCTATATACGTTTGGACTGCATTTTAGCTTTCTCTGCTATAACATTACAACGCCTCTGGCCACGTCCCTTCGCTGAGCGGGGTGTATGTGTGTAACCTGAAGGGTTTATGACATCATTAACCTGGATGTATTTTTTTGTAGTCCCCTAACTTCATTCGCTGTAGGCTTTGCTAAGCTAACTCTGTAAAAGGCAATGTCTCCCTTTGCATTGAACTTTGAGCGTCTTACATTCAGAGATGTTATTTATGTTCACACAGCTACATTACACATCAACTAAAGTTAAAGTATGATATCATAGTGGACCACCCCTTTAAAAACCTCTTGATGACCAATAAGTAAGGCCTAGTGGTTGGAGTGTCAGTGTATAAATATTTTAAACGCTAATAATTAGTATTTTGCAGCCTCAAAGTAATCCTTAGTTAATACTTGGATATTAGATAAAAAATTAAATAATAAAACTTCTTGATAACCAATAAGGCTGAGATATAGCGTATTTCTCATTTGTGTTTTAAAATGAATTACAGTTTTAAAAGAATGATGATGATGATGATTATAATAATAACACACAAATTAATTACAAAATGAATATCTGTCCAGTTATTTTTCAGCATAAGCATTTCTTTAGGCAGCACAAAACAGACAGTGCTCCTTTTTTTAGCCAGAAATAAATCTAAATCTGATTACAGCTCTACAAAAGAAAGTCTCTGTGTGTGTGCGTGTGTGTGTGAGGGGGTTGCTGAAGTGCAGCTGCTGTCAGGAACCACACTCTAATGCCATGCCAAGGGCCACACTGACCCACATGAAAAATAGCATCCTTTCATCCAGACAACACCTGGCCACAGATGCTTCTGCTGCTCTTCTGGAAACAATGCGCTGACACGTCTGTTTGTTTGGCTTAATTGTTGGATCAATGTTGTCATGATCAGACATCAGAGGACGATTCGTCTGTGATGCTGATCAAACACTGATAATGGAGATTCGCTGAGAGGAGGCTGCTTTAAAGGGACAGTTCACCCAACAATTATTTGTACAAACAAAAATTTAATTATTAAAAAATATATATTTGTCAAGCTCCAAAATGATGAAAAATACAATGTGATTCAATGTTTTTATTGTTAAAATGTCTAAATCATGTAAAGTCAAACAATATAAATTGTTATTATTGTTATTATATGTAACTCAAAGTAAAGTTGGGTTACTGAATGATACAGTTGCATTGCAGCAAGCCTCTGTACAGTATCATTTTAGGGTGTGAAACTTTTGTTTATGTAAAATCTATGAGGAAAATCTAACATGATAGCTCAGTCACAGTTATTCCCCAATCTCCCATTCACCCTCTCTGCATTCCAAACAGAAACTTCCTTTCAGTTTCCTTTTGGCAGTAACATTAAAAGCCAATAGATGGTAAAACTTTTCCCAACCATATTTGCATAGAGAGTTTATATAAAAAAAAAGTCACACTCTAAACTAATATACTGTACAAAGGCTTGCTGTAATATATATTCAGTAACCCAAACTTACTCTGGGTTACATATATATTACTTATAATAATAAAATATAAAGCATGAATGTAATAAAATAAAGATATTCACGTCACAGCATGGAGTGATTGCAAAAATAAAATAAAACAAACAAATCTGATATTTGTGTCATTTAGAATGCTAGAGAACTTGCTATGCAAAATAAAGCATAACATAAAATAATTTCAGATAGTTGTATCATTTACTATAGCAATATGTAGGGCTGGGCGATTTGGCTTAAAGTCAAAATCTCGATTAATTGAACATTTTAACTCGATTACGATTAATGAACGATTATTTTATTAAATCATTCATTTATAGTTAGAGTCCCGAGTTAGAGACCCGACTCGCAGAGCCCTTTTCTCTCTCTCTTTCTCTCTAGTTCACTTCCTGCTAAAACGTTGAAGTCAAAATTATTATCCCTCCTGTGAGTTTTTTTCTTTTTCAATTATTTACCAAATGATGTTTAACAGAGCAAGGATTTTCCACAGTATTTCCTATAATTTTTTTTCTTCTGGAGAAAGTCTTGTTTTATTTCAGTTAGAATGAAAGTTTGTAATTTGTTTAAAACCATTTTAAGGTCAACATTATTAGCCCTCTAGGAAATCAGGTCTGATCACGGGGTTTCAGACTCGATCTATATATATATATATATATATATATATATATATATATATATATATAAGGGATGCAACAATACAGTTAGCTTACGGTTCAATACATACCTCGGTTTTTTAACACGGTTTTCGGTTCGGTTCTGATGGCTTGACACATAAGTGTTTTTTTTTTTGTTATTCTATGCTTAGGCAATAGGAACAATTAAAACGAATAAAATAAAAACGATTTATTGCAATACTCCTTTATTTTACTTCAAAGCCAAGAAAGGTACACTAGTTCCTAGTGTATTGTGTAATAAAAAAAATGAACACTGAAATCTCACAGCTGCTGGTAGCCCATGTACAAACTGGGAACACATAAATTCCTACATTTTGAAAATAAACATGCATGTGAAGTTAATAAACATAAATTGACCATTTCATATACACATATTTGTACTTCAGTAAATATAAATAAACCATCTTAATTAAACTTAACACTGCCTTTGTTATTTTTATGTGTCTTCGGAACCAGTTAGGGTATGTTTGCTGGAAGGATTCAGCAAGGGATTGTTACTTTTTGGAGGACTTTATTACCTTCTCTGCTATCCTCCCTTCAGACACTGATATTGCTGGGTGATGGCGCCACAGATGTGCAGTCATGTTGGAAGTGTTACTGTTCGATTAGTCTATACGTGTAACCGAAATGTCCCCACACCACGGATTTGAAAGACACCGGCGCTTCCTCACTTCCTCCTCACTTCACCATGTTAAAGTGTGGAATGATGGTTGAGCGCCCCCTAACTTTAGAGCATAGTGGTTATATATTTACTCGCGGGGAGGAGTTACCTCATCTCAGCTCGTAGACTTACAGGCACACACAAACAATCAATTCGGAGAGAAATAAAACGCACAAAAATAATTTAAACGAAAAACACGCAATTCACAAGCGCGTATTGAACTGTGGATGTCGTACCGAATGGTTCAATATTGTATTGAGAATTGTGGCATCCCTAATATATATATATTCTTATCATTTTTTAACACATCTACAGTTATGCAGTGGCACAGAGTTAGACCTCTTTCTTGACTTCACACAGAAACAGCAACGCGTGTGGCATGACATCACTATGTTGCAGAGACGCTATTGGTTAAATGCCGGCAAAGTAGAACATCTAAGCAGCTTGAAGCGGGTATGTCTGTGGTTTAGAGGTATTATAAAGTTGATGATGACACATTGCCATAGCAAACTGTGTCACGTCTGCTGTAGTGCCATCTTGTGGTCTTCTGGACATGTTTTGGTTTTTGTTCCGGTTTTGTGGTTCACGTGATCACTAATTGTTCCAATTGTCGTTGTCTAATTAGTGTTGTCTTTATAAGCTTTGTTATGTTGTGTTTAGTTTGCCTTTGGATTTTTGCTGTTTGCTTTTTGCTGATTCTGTTTTGTTTTTCCTGGCTCTTATCTGGTCCAAGTCTATTTACTTACTCATCGTTTTGGTTTGTTTGTTCACTTTGTTTCATGTTATGATTATGTTTTTGAATTCCTGTTCAAACATTGTTTGATTCACTTGTTTATTGTTTTGTACTTTTTGTCTCTGTTGGATTTTTGTGCCTGGCCTGTCCCCTTATTTTTATTACAACTTAAATTGCTGCATTTGGATATATCTTATATTTTTGTAAGCCCATTGTGACAAACTGTGAGATTTGTAAACTTGGGATTGCTATAGACCAATTACCAACCTACGTCACACATGACTTCACACGGGTCCCCGGTTGCAGAAAAAGACCGGCTGCAATAGCAAACATGTCGTGTTTTGTGGTGGGATGCCAAATTCGAAAGCCAAACAATAGAAAACTTAACTTTTACCATACACCACACTGCTTTCAATGCCAACTGCAGACGTCTTTGGCTAAAAGGAAGCTGAATGAAGTGACGACCTAATAATAAATGCTGGACTCTGCAGTTCTCATGTTATATCAGGTAAGTTCAGGCTATGCTGAATCATATTCGTTACTTGTTTTTGATTGCAGCAATGATTTCGCCAAAACAGTTACATATGGTTAATTAAACTGCGGACACTAAATGCTAAGAATGAAACGTGAAAGTGTAAGTTATTAAGGTAAAGTTGGATTTATATTCACACATTCATTCAGTGACAACTTGTGACACACTCCCTATATTGTTTACCACGGAACTTTGAGTATTCGGTCTGAAATAACCTGCAAGTGTGACTTGAAAACAACATTAACACTGTTTATTTGACTGTGAACAATGTTGTACTTTGATAGTCATTGACTGCTAATATGATTTCGCTATTTAGAGTTTGCAAATAATACTTTTATGAAATTATATTATTAAGGAGAAAGTCTGAATGTGCGAATATAAAAACAACTTTACCTTTATGTGTAAGTTCACATACCCTGGGCCTGCCGTAAGTTCAGGTGTAGTTCGCTGTCAGAATGCTGTTGTTATGCTTGTTGATGATCACCCAGGCCTTGTATAACGTTAGCTCTGTCTTTTTTTTCCTTGTCTTTGGCTCGGCAGAACCTCGGTTTTTAGCACTACAGAGTTTTGAATCTGGTAATCATGGAGCATTATTTCTTGCACATGACCACACAGAACACAATTGATGACATCCAAACACTTGTAGGCCTTTAACTTCTCTCGTAAAATCCCTTGGAGCTTCAATGAGATTGTATATTTCGGGCTGGATGCTTGGTCATTTCCTCTTATTCAATATCCATTGGGAGGGTGCTATCGCAAATGGACCTGTCAGACGAACGCCGCTCACTTTAACGTTGATTTTGCCAAATTACTAGGCTTATTACTGAGTGACAAGCTGTTATAATACGCTGAAAGCGTTATGTAAATAATATATATAATATGCAATCAATCTAACTTATTTCTAAGACAACAACAAACTCTGAACCGCATCGGATGTCATTCCCTCGCTGTAAATGCTAGCGCTCCCGGTTTTTTTCTGCCACCTCCCTGCGCGCGCATCCTGAATGTTTACAAACATGGTAATTGGTCTATTTATTTTATATTAGATTTCTTTTATATTTACTGTAGCACTGTTGTCCAAAAGGGAAGAATTTCTGTTATTTATTACTTGATTGTTCAAGCTACTTCACAGAAGTGCTCTGTTTGCTAACAGAGTTGTTGAATGTTAAAATGAGATGAATTAAATAAAAACATCCTGGATCTGTTTCTTCGCTCTTCTTTATTATTTTAATATGTATTATAGAAGTATCAGATCGGGTTTCGGTATCGGTAGATACTCAAAATCAAATGACTCAGACTCGAGGGCAAAAAAACCTGATCGAGACATCCCTAATTTTTTTATTGTCTACAAAACAAACCATCGTTATACAGTACAACGACTTTGAATGCCTTTAAATGTCACTTTAAGCTGAATACCAGTAAATACTTGTAGTAGTATCTCAAATATCTAGTCAAATATTATGTACTGTCATCATAACAAAGATAAAAGAAATCATTAGGAATGATTAGAAATGAGTTATTATAACTATTATGTTTAGAAATGTGTTGAAACAAATTCTTTCCATTAAACAGAAATTGCACTAAAATACACAGGGAGGGTGGGGGGGGGTGTCTCTCGCGAGATCTCTCGCACACCCCCATAGTGAATGTAACCCCAAACCATGATTTTTCCTTCACCAAACTTGACTGATTTCTGTGAGAATCTTGGATCCATGCGGGGAAATAATACAGACTTCAACTGTATATATATAAAATAAATAAATAAATAAATAATAATAAAGTAAATACAGATATTCAAGTAACTTAGAAAGTTGTAAAGCAAAGACTATGTAAAATACAATAAATTAAATAATAAAACAAGCTTTACACTGCTGTATATTTAAACTTAATGTTAAAGCAAAAGCCTTTGAGGAACACTTTATTACAATGTCTATTACATGCTTTAAAAAAAACCCAACCTAAACCCTCGATCTCCCGTAACCCTCACAGCTGAGCGAACGCCTCAAATGATGCGACATGCAAATCTTCCCCGTGCAACAGATATTTCCTCCATCACTGACTCCATCATGACACAGCTGTGTGTGTTTCATTACCGCCGGCTCTCCCTTGGGCTCTGTGTCTTTTGTCCGTGCGTCTGTTTTGTGTCGATTTGTGTTGTGTGTGCTTTACAGCTGCGATAGACAGGGGTTTAATGAGCTTTATGTGAACGTTCCTCTATCCATTAGTGTCTATCAGGACTCCCTACGGCCTTCTCACCACAGGAGGAGGAAACAACCTCCATTTTTAGCCTCACATTCGGCACACGTCCACATTTATCAGCGCACTACTACACTAAAGCAGACCGCGATGGATAACATCAGCTGAGGTTTACTGCTAACTAGAATAGATACTGTGTATCGGGTATTCCTGTTAGACTTCATTTTGAATTTACTGGCGCTATGAATTATGCTAATGTGATACTGTATGTTAGCTGGTTGGTCACAAGAATTGTCGAGGAAAAGATGCAACTAACTATTTAACTGTGCATTTATAATAGAAAAAAATGATAGGTTACACTATTAAGTGGCCTTAACTACTACAATACCAGACAAAAGTCTTGTCGCCTTTTTTTTTTTTTAGGAACAGCAAATTATAACTTGACTTCTAGTTGATCATTTAGTATCTGAAGTGGCTTTTATGAAAGGCAAAGGCCTCTAGATTACGCTTATTTTACCAAAATAAATATGATCTGCCTTGATTTTTAATTATTTAATTAGGACAGTAAGGTCTGACTTTGCTTAGACAAAAGTCTTGTCACTTAACAGAAATAATGTACAGTATAGAATATAAAGTCATGGTGCAGTGGAAAAACAAAATGAATATTGTGTATGACTCCCATGAGCTTGGAGGACTGCATCCATACATCTCTGCAATGACTCAAATAACTTATTAATAAAGTCATCTGGAATGGCAAAGAAAGCGTTCTTGCAGGACTCCCAGAGTTCATCAAGACTCTTTGGATTCATCTTCAATGCCTCCTCCTTCATCTTACCCCAGACATGCTCAATAATGTTCATTTCTGGTGACTGGGCTGGCCAATCCTGAAGCACCTTGACCTTCTTTGCTTTCAGGAACTTTGATGTGGAGGCTGAAGAATGAGAAGAAGCGCTATCCTGCTGAAGAATTTGCCCTCTTCTGTGGTTTGTAATGTAATGGGCAGCACAAATGTCTTGATACCTCAGGCTGTTGATGTTGCCATCCACTCTGCAGATCTCTCGCAAGCCCCCATACTGAATGTAACCCCAAACCATGATTTTTCCTTTACCAAACTTGACTGATTACTGTAAGAATCTTGGATCCATGCGGGTTCCAATAGGTCTTCAACAGTATTTGTGATGATTGGGATGCAGTTCAACAGATGATTCATTGGAAAAATCGACCTTCTGCCACTTTTCCAAATGATCAACTAGAAGTCAAGTTATTATTTCTTGCTCTTACTACTGGGATTGACGACAAAACTTTTGTCTGATCCATGAAGGTACCACTACAGTGTCAAATGTTTTCCTTCAAGAACTATTTAAAAGCATTTTGCTTTATCCAAAATGCGTAATTTTTTTCAGTAAATATCAAACATCAAATACGTTTATTAAACAATGTTTTTTTTGTGTAAATGCACCTTTTCCATTTACAATAAAGAATAAAAAATACTTTAGCATAAATCAAAAGATCTATTTTTTGCTAAACATTTCACAACACTTTTCACAAAAATGTTACAGAAATACTCTATTCTCCCATGTACAATATAAAACATTTTTTTTTTCTCAAAATTTACCTTTATAATCACTTAAAAGTTCATTTAATTCACTTAATTTTAAAATAGAAATAGAATTATGCAAAAGTATTGTAATGAGATATGCACAATGTTTGATTAGTTTTACAATACTAAAATGTCTGCATGAACACTTTGCATATGCAGGACTTTTGCCATCTCACGTGCGAAGTGAAAAGCAAACGCCAAAAGGTGAGGATATCAATAATGAAAGTGTAATTATCAAAAAATGCTTACCAAACATTTATTAAAATGCCTTAAATGTTTAGTTTACAATACCTATAGTTTTATGTTTTACCAGTTGTTTTGTTTTATAGAACTTAATAGTTATGTTAATAAGTAATGTTCATGAGTTTCTTTAAACACATGCTTTTAAATGATGACTCATGTTTTAATATGGAAATTATTCATAAAATCACTTTTCCTTTTCAGTAATATTTATTTTCATAGATATTGTAATAAAGAAGGAGTTGTTCAACACTTATGTATGATTGTTATGTGAACAATTGTGTACCTTCATTTCAATTGTACCATAAAAGGTACAGAACAGTATCATAAGAGGTCTGTTCTGTACCATACAAGGTACAACTTTTACAAAGGTATAAAACTGGTCCTTAAGGAACATTATTTGTACCACCGTGTACCTTTTTTTATGAGAGTGTACTATACAGGCATGTCATGAAATGGCCCCCACAGTGTCCAGATCTGAATATTATAGAGGCTTTATGAGATCACCTGGACAGAAAAAGAAAGATATGACACTCTAAACCTAAAGAAGAACTCTGCAAAGTGCTAAAAAGAAGCCTGATATTACACAGCACATTATTTCAAAAAATGTCAGGACAATTAGAACAAGACAGTTCAAGCTGTTTCGTTAAACATAGACATTTGCTTGAAGAGGAAATGTTGTGCTGTTGTTTTTTGTACATATTTCCTATATTTTTCCTATATTATGTTTGTTTTCAATTAAGATTTATTATATTATATTATATATTGTGCAAAAGTTTTAGGCCAACAAAGCTGGTATAGTGCTTAGGACTTTTGCACAGTACTGTATATTTTAATGTCACAAAAAAGAAAAATATATAGGGGTTAGAAAAAGTAACCTGAATTATGTAAATAAATACAATAAAATACAGTTAAATGACTCATATTTTATGTAAACTATATTAGTATTAACTATATTAAAATAATAATAACAAAATAATTGAAATAAAATTATGCATTTTGTAAAATCTGCATGTTGAAGCAACAACAAAAAAAAATGTCGAGGAACAGTATTGTTGACTTTATTATTTCCCATTTAAGCAGGCTCAAGACTTCCGACCACACTCACTTCCATTGATTTTTAATTTCAAATGTATGTTTTCCTATTATGTAATCTGTCTTTTTATGTGTACTGTCATAAACACAATTATTTTTAGAGCAAGTATTTTTGAGCGTTTGCTGCCGTATATAATTCTTAGTCATTTCCTCATAGGCAAATGAAACGGAAGTTCTAAAACAATCGCAGAAAAGAGCTCACTTCCGCATTGCAGAATAAGGTCAATATTACCATACTGGAAAAGGCCTTTACGTACACAAGCATAAACCAATGCTCTCATTAATATTAATCCTACAACCACATTGAGCACCGCAGCTCAATGCACTAAACGAAGCCATGATAAATATATATAAACCTTATACGGAGGTCAATCCTCGTTTCTCTATTGATCAGCTCTTAATAAATGATACTCAAGGTTAAATGATTCTACCCTAGTCACGTCATCATCATGGATTTATAATGATGCTTATTCACCATATCATCATCAGCCACCCCCTACTGATTTCGGTTTCACGTCGTCGTCATTTTTTTTTTTCCACACACACACACCGCCACACATCCCTGCGCTCTACAGGGAGCAGAACAAAGGGGATCTCCACTTTTCTCCAGGACTATTATTAGATCTTCAACCCAGCGACAAAATAATCACACGTTCAGCTGAATCACCACGCAGGCAGCGGAAGCTTCAGTCCTCAAGTATGAGAGACGAGCGAGCCTTCCTTTAGAGCCATGATAAGCTGGCTAAATGGAAATGGTTATTACTTTGGGATGAAAACCACAACAACAATACAAATCATGTTTAGTTTTAAGGGGAGAAACTATTTTTTTTTTGGCATTTTAGGCTTTTTGGTTACTCGTAGTGTTATATCTAAATATGTAATTTGTCGCACTTTATCAACTTGTGTCTTTAGATTTCATTCGCAATGCTTATTTTTAAAGAACGTTTTCTCAAAATTAGTTTTTTGAGTCATAAAGAGCAGCAATTACAGCATATTTTAGAGTTTTATTTTTATTGATATTCTATACATTCAATCATTCTACTTTGGCTTACTCCCTTATTTATCAGGGGTCGCCACAGCGGAATGAACCGCCAACTATTCCAGCATATGATTTAAGCAGCGGGTGCCCTTGCAGCCACAACCCAGTACTAAGAAACACCCATACACTCTCACATTCACACACACTCATACACTACGGCCAGTTTAGTTGATTCAATTCACCTACAGCGCATGTCTTTGGACTGTGGGGGAAAGCGGAGCACCCGAAGAAACCCACGCCAACACGAGGAAAACATGCAAACTCCACTCTAGGGCTGCACAATATATCATTTCAGCATCTGCAATGTGGAGTTGGGATTATTATTGTTGATCAGCAATGAAGAATGTCTAGTGTTTACGTTTTACATTACATTTGATTATTCAATAGAGGCAGGATAAAACAGCGATATGCATGAGATGGCGCATGAGTTCATTATTTCCAATGGAGGTGCACGGTTTGCATGCACATATTGGGAATGATGTGCACAGGGCACAACGAGCTCACACCTTCAAGACGTGCAAACATCTAAACTTTTTAGAATGTCTTGAGCACACTGCGAGTCACATGACAAGAACTAATTATCAGCTTCATACTTTGTATAGAATATACATATTTCAGTAGGCTAATAACCTCAGACAAACACAAAACACCCAAACACTGCAGTGCTTTTTAATTTTCTCCATAAATAAAACTTGTTTCAGAATTGCAGCAATGTTTTGTCAGCTTGTCATCCTTTAAGAAAATGGTTGATGGTCGCCTAGAAATCTACGTAGATTCCCCCGGCCCCGGGCTACGGTAAAATTGTCAGGTGTTGACTGGTTCAAAGTATTTAGTTTTTTTAGTCATCTTGTGGTCAGACACGAAAATTTATTTGGCGGGCAAACTCTCATGGTACATTATGTCTATTCTTTAGCTGTTGAGTGTACGTCAGTAGTACACTCATTATTGCGGTGCATTGTGGGATTGATTGAGTGCACTTCAGAACATCCACTATGGTTTCAGACACCACTAAAAATAGCTTCTCCCTTAAACAATGCACTACTTAAAGGCATAGGAGGCGATTTTGGATACAGCCCCTTTATTCATAATTCATTAAATAAATCGTTGATTCAGATGATTCATTCAAAACAGCAAATTCATTTAGCCTTGAAGCAAGTAGCGGTCTTTATAATTTGATCATTGAATCATTGACTCCAATGATTCATTCCAAAGCAGATTTATTCTGAAACAAACCACAGAGAAGCACAAATGTTCGACTTTTTTTTTTGGAACTATTTTCATTGGCAGAAGAAAAAAAAACATTCTTCAATATTGTGTTTAAAATGTAATTCACTCAGAGCTGTTCACACATTCAGTGAACCAATGTGTGATTCCCCATTAAGATTATATCTGTGTGTTTGTTTATGGGATTCTCCAGAGCAGGCTGTGGCGACATTCAAACACAGAAAACAATAACCTCTTTGTGAAGGTCAAAGGGTGTTGGGTAGAAATGCAGGACATATCAGATTGGAAAGATTTGTAGAGACTGGATAAAACACAGAAAGTAACCAAATAGTCCAAATCTGAGAGTCCAATGATTGTATTTTAATAATCAACCCCTAATCTGAATATTTAAATTGTTGAAAATCTTTAATAATAGAGATTTAATACATTTTAATTGAATGATTTTGTTGTATAATTGAGCCTACTGTTCAAATAATCTTATACTAATAATGTCTTATCATTCTCTGACTATTCATATAATCATGGAATCAAATTATATTATATAATCAAATTATATTATGAATATTCAATATATAATGTTAAATAAAATTCTGACTTTGATTACATGTTGTATAACAACTCAAATAATTTTCTGAATGTTTTTAAGTATAATCAATGACTAACATTAATCACAATATTGATAATATAATCACTGTTCAGTAAAATTCATAGATAATGAGATTATTGTATATGTCTCATAATCAGACCTGTCCATTTATAATGAATATTATCTAGAAATACTTATTTCTTACATTTATGTTACTACTATTTATTAATATCAATAATCAAAATGTAAAATAATTATATATAGATATGAATATAATGTTGATTAATATAAAATATTAATATGATCAATAATACTGTCATATAAAACATTTTCATATTATCAATGTTATATTATATTATATTATATTATATTATATTATATTATATTATATTATATTATATTATTCATAATAACTAAAATTACAATTAGTGACCAATTCAGAATATTCAGTGTACATACTCAATATTTATTTGTCATAAAGTATTAATACTTTGTTCCAATTTCAATCAATGTCTGGTCTTTAGTAGAATATATTCATACATATTCAGTGTACAATAATATTCAGATTACTCTGATTAATCGATGTGTAATATTATGCAAATGATTTTACTTTACAACCAGTGACTAATATTTCTTGGAGCATTCATATCATCAATGTAATGCAATATTCAGAATATTATCAATTATAATCAGTGACTCATTCAAAATATTCAGTGTATATACACTCCCCGGCCACTTTATTATGTACACCTGCCCAACTGCTTGTTAAAGCAAATTTTAATTAGCCAATCACATGGCAGCAACTCAATGCATTTAGGAATGTAGACATGGTCAAGATGATCTGCTGCAGTTCAAACCGAGCATCAGAATGGGGAAGAAAGATGATTTAGGTGACTTTGAACGTGGCATGGTTGTTGGTGCTATAGGGGCTGGTCTGAGTATTTCAGAAACTGCTGATCTACTGGGATTTTCACACACAACCATCTCTAGAGTTTACAGAGAATGTTCTGAAAAAGAGAAAATATCCTGTGAGCGGCAGTTCTGTGAGTGCAAATGCCTTGTTGATGTCAGAGGAGAATGGCCAGACTGATTTGTGCTGATAGAAAGGCAACAGTAACTCAAATACCCACGTGTTACAACCGAGGTATGCAGAAGAGCATCTCTGAACGCACAACACGTCCAACCTTGAGGCGGATGGGCTACAGCAGCAGAAGACCACACCGAATGCCACTCCTGTCAGCTAAAAACAGGAAACTGAGGCTACAATTTGCACAGGCTCACCAAAATTGGACTATAGAAGACTGGAAAAATGTTGTCTGGTCTGATGAGTCTCGATTTCTGCTGCGTCATTCGGATGGTAGGGTCAGAATTTGGTGTCAACAACGTAAAAGCATGGATCCATCCTGCTTTGTTTCAACGGTTTAGGCTGATGGTGGTGGTGTAATGGTGTCGGGAATATTTTCTTGGCACACTTTGGGCCCATTAGTATCTATTGAGCATCGTGTCAACACCACAGCCTACCAGAGTATTGGTGCAGACCATGTCCATCTCTTTATGACCACAGTGTATCCATCTTTTGATGGCTACTTCCTGCAGGATAACGCACCATGTCATAAAACGCAAATCATCTCAGACTGTTTTCTTGAACATGACAATGAATTCACTGTACTCAAATGGCCTCCACAGTCACCAGATCTCAATCCAATAGAGCACCTTAGGGATGTGGTAAAATGGGAGATTCGCATCATGGATGTGTACCCGACAAATCTGCAGCAACTGTGTGATGCTATCATGTCAATATGGAGCAAAATCTCTGAGGAATATTTCCAGTACCATGTTGAATCTATGCCACAAAGCATTTAGACAGTTCTGAAGGCAAGAGGGGGTCCAACCCGGTACTAGTAAGGTGTACCTAATAAAGTGACCAGTAAGTGTATATTCAAGTATTCATATTTTAAATTATAATCTGGCCATTTAGTAGTATATTTATGCCATCAATGTGAAGTATTATTCACAATATCTGGATTCATAATAAATGTACAATAATATTCAGATCAATCAATGCAAACTATCTGACTTTATAATCAGTGTCTAATATATTTAGTAAAGCATAAATATTCATCATTTTCAAATTACAATCAATATCTATTAATATTCAAATTGCAATCAGTATCTGGGATGCACAAGTATTTAACACATATTCGTAAATGTATATATTAAAAGAAAGCATTTAAGGATGACTCTAAAACGAAGCGTCGTGATACTAAAAATAAATCAGTACCTGACTCAGGAAATGTGCATCTATCTGTGCAATTTTGCGCAGTCATTTATCACCAGCCCCATTAGATATCTATGAGTATTTCATGCTCAGAAAGCTTCTGCTGGGTTTGAATGGGCTATTTATAGCAGGCCAATGACGTACTTTATCAAACGTAACCCCTTCCCGCAGATCTCGCCCAGAATTCCAAGTATCGCGATATCACGCAGCTCGTACTCTACACTGAGCTGTTTGAATGTATATGAAGCTGTAGACAGACAGACAGGTGTGTCGCGGCATATGGCGATGCAGCTGCCGACATCTTGAGAAAGAGAGAAAAAGGTAACCGCGTTGCATGAAACATGCATGCAGTCAAAACCAGTCATGTTCAGTTATTTCCTAGATCAATGAGCCCCGTGTTCTGGCGACATGGATGCTGGATGCTCGCTTAGATTACAAACTCATAAGCGATGATTTCCGATGAAAACGCGTCGATGATAACAATAACTGATCCAAAAGAGAAAAAGGACCATATCAAAATGATGACGCAAAACATGGGGATTACAGGAGCTTGTGTCCCATCCGACAGTGAAGAACGGAGAGTGCAGCATATTTCCAGAAAGAAAACTGCCTTCATATTCACTATTAATGAATGCACGAAAATATGTTCAGTGTTTTTGCGTCATGATGAAGAACAGTTGTCATATTTTTCCTTGGGTTTCTGTTATGGCTGTCATGTTAATATCAGTAGGCTAATTATTTATCATGAAATATAATTTGACACAATAAATTATACATTGTAAAATTGTATTTATTATAACATTGCATTTGTATATTTTATTATAAATAGTAATGCAATACCTATAGTAACAATCATATTATTGTTATTAGTAGTATGTATGTGTGTGTGTGTATAAAATACAAATATTTATTATATTCAATACATTTGAAATATTGTATATTATTATTATTATTATTTGTATTATTGTTATTACTATTCTGTAGACACAATAAGCACAACCTGATATCATAATGCTACAGCAGTTTGGAAAAGCTCATAATTTATAGTCTTTAATGAAACCAGTCTGAAACTTTGCCCGTCGAAATGCACGAAACACTCAGATCTGGAACAGTGTGAAGCTGTGAAGTTCCCTATGCTAATAATAACACCCCAGGCTGTAATAATGAAGTGCGCTGAATATCCCTGCGCTTCTCATCCAGTATAAACAGTGCATGTTACTTCTGTCAGTTCTGCTATGCACGAACACCGGACCAGGAATTAGTTTCCTTTTGTCCTTCGCCCTCTTATTTCCATTCGCACGCGCGCTAAACCCACACGCACACAGAATAACACACAGTTCGTGAAGAAATGAAGGTGCAGAGAGATAGAGAGAGAGACGGGTACTCAACTATTTACACAGGTGCTGGAGACACAGGTCCAGGCATTCCCCCTCCACCTCGTCCTCCGAGATGAGGTCCGACAAGGGGCGCGTAGGCAGAGGTACGTCCTCCTGGAGAGGTGGCCTCATCTCCCGTAAGAAGAGCTCCAGGAACCTCTTGAAGGTTTTCTCCTCGTTGGCAGAGCCGGCCATCGCTTCTCATTCCTGGAGATACCGGAGACAGACAGCTGGAGCCGGGCAAGAAGTCTACACTACTTTGAATCAGAGGCTCGGAGCGACTCTCTGGTCGCGCGGGTTGGGGAGGGCGCGCGCCCGCGAACGGAGAGGGATTCGCGCAACAGACAGGCGTGACGTCACAGAGGGGAGGGGTGTGAGCGGAAGGAGGGGGGCGAATGAACCTTTTCATTAACCCATATTTGCCACGAAAATTTACTTCTGAATTTAAAGGGTCTGAAGTTTATATGGAGCGTTTTATTTATATGGGGAAAATCTACAGATTATAGCACATCACTCTTATCTATTCTCTCTCTCACTCTATACCTTTATTATGCATATATGTATATATTCCCCTAAAAATCTTTATCTAAGACTTTAATCTATAATTTAAATGTATAATTAATCATAAATTTGCCTTAACCTTAATCTGACTCCCTCTCTCAATATTCATTCATTTTCTTTTCGGCTTGGTCCCTTTATTAATATGGGGTCGCCACAGCGCAACGAACTGCCAACTTATCCAGCATATGTTTTTACGCAGCAGATGCCTGTCCAGCTGCAACTCATCTCTGGGAAACACCCATACACACTCATTCCCACACATACACTATGGACGATTTAGCTTATCCAAACCTGTACTACATGTTTTTGGACTTGTGGGGCAAACCGGAGCACCCAGAGGAAAACCCACACGAACACTGGGAGAACATGCAAACTCCACACAGAAATGCCAACTGACCCAGCTGAGGCTCCAACCAGTGATGTTCTTGCTGTGAAACAATTGTGCTACCCACTGCGCCACCGTGCTGTCCCTCTCTCAATATACACATTCATTCATTCATTTTCTTTTCGGCTTAGTCCCTTTATTATTCCGGGGTCACCACAGCAGAATGAACCGTCAACTTATCCAGCACATGTTTTACGCAACGGATGCCCTTCCAGCCGCAACCCATCTCTGGGAAACAACCATACACACTCATTCACACTCATACATTACAGACAATTTAGCTTACCCAATTCACCTGTACCGCATGTCTTTGGACTGTGGGGGAAACCGGAGCACCCGGAGGAAACCCACGCGAATGCAGGGAGAACATGCAAACTCCACACAGAAACGCCAACTGACCCAGCCGAGGCTTGAACCAGCGACCTTCTTGCTGTGAGGCGACAGCACTACCTACTGCGCCACTGCGTCGCCCTCTCTCAGTATATATATATATATATAATTATTTTAGATGTTTGTTCTGTGCTTTCATTACTTTATATGTTCTCATTTGTATGTTGCCAAATGAATAAATGTAATGGTCACATGATTTGAGCACCATAAGTGTCATAATATATACACTTGTATTATTTCGTAGTTATAATATTCTCAATCTGTGTTCAGGTGCGGATTTAACCAATACGCAAGATAAGCAGCCGCTTGGGGCCCCAGGAAATCTGAGGGCCCCCAAATAAATACCTAGAAGTATAAATTATACCTGTAAATTATACATAACATAATTTTCTATCATATTTTGTATGATGAGTGTCTAAAAAATTAAATTAAATTTTAATGTTTATTACATCTGTTTAAATGTATCCCCCATCCGCAATCATGGAGAAGTCCAGCAGTCAAATTAGGTAAATAATAGGTATAATTTTTAGTTGTAAGTTCATTTTAAGAAAACAAATAATTTTAAAAGTTTTACAAGATGCTCTACATGTTGTTATTATTACTTTGCATTAAGATAAAATGTTGAAAAGGAGCGATTAATATAATATATTAATAGTAATATAAGAAAAAAACAGAAAAATAAATCAATTAAAGTACAAAAGGTGCATTTTAGAACTTTTGAGCCCCATGGCTGGAATTGCTTAGGGCCCCCAAATCACTAAATTCACCCGTCTTGTGTTTTTCACGTTGCTCTTCCTTGTGTCAGAAATTTGGAGATTGAATGGATTAAAAATAGATTAAAAGTAGTCATAGCATACTATTCAAGTACTGACCCTATTGCAACTCATATATAGCTACCAGGGATGGGCAGTAATTATGATACATGTATTTTAAATACAAAATAGTGTTTTGTAATTTGTATTTGATAGGGTTTATGAAAAGAAGAATCGAAAAAATCCTAGGAGTAATAATAGTAGTTTTGGATGGATTGCTGATGCCAAATGCTTGTCGTTAAAACAAACAACATAAAATAAGTTCTACAATGGCGATTCCTACAATACTTCATTGGCTGTTTCAAATGCCAGTAGCTGATCAGTAGGTCCACTGTATAGTTAATGAAGAGGAAAGATGTAAGCCTTAAGATGTCACAACATATGAAACACAAATATTTAATAATCAAAAACTCCTAGATACAGTTTTTACATTGAGTATTGAAAATAGCAAAAAAAAAAAAAAATACATATTTAAAAGAAAATCTGACCAATAGTCTTTAATTAGCTCTTTATTTAACACTCTTTTAAAATATTAGGAGGTTGAATAATCATTGTACAGACATGATGGCAATTTTACTGGCCACATTCACTATCAAACATTGTTTACTTTACTAAGTCAGTTTAGTTGGGAAGGGATTGATCGAATAAGTCTAATTGATGGAAGATCTGCAAAGAAATGTCATGCTCCTTTGTAAAAATATTTTGTAGTATTTTTAAAATAAAAAATACAGTATTTTATTTTGATACTTGTTGTGGCTGCTGTATTTTGTAGTCTATTTTGATACACCTAAAATTAGGGTATTTAGTATTTTATTTTAAAATACATTTAAATGTATTTTTGCCCAACCCTCATAGCTACCAAGTATCTCAACCTAATTTAAATATGGTGTAATGTATGTTGATATTTTAACTTTAAAAAAAAACGTAATTAAAACTTTAATAATGTAGATAATAGCTATATTATCATTAAAACTAGATGTTTTCTCATTAAGCAGTAATATCGTACATTAATAATGCAGAACATTCTTTTTATTTAATCTTTAAAGCACCTATTTTACCCCTTTTGCCAGGTCTAAGATGAGTTTTTTGTGTCTCCAGAATGTGTCTGTAAAGTTTCAGCTCAAAACACCCATCAGATTATTTATTATAGCTTTCAGAACATTGGAATTTTCTGCTTTAAACACAATGTAGCTGGTTTTGTTGCCTGTGCATTTGATGCTGGTTCTCCCCACCCACCGTTCCCACTTGACTGTCAAGAGTGTGCCTCAATCTCCGCCTCGGCTGTGTCAGATAAACAGCACAGTGACAGACATGAAGGAAGCAGATCTCACGTAACATTTGTGAGAAATACTACAGTAAGAACTTTACGACTGATTATTTGATATATTTGTTGTAGAGTTAATTCGAACCTTTCGATGAGTCACACACAATGTCGTTACAAAGTTCATGCACACACACAGCGAACACACACACACAGCGTGCACGTTTAACTTTGCACTGTTTTTGCACTGCAAATGTGATGGGATGTACGTTAATATCCACTGCTGTATGGATATCAGTTATGTTAATATATAAAATAAACCTGATTTAACGTCCACAAACTGGGATTGAAGCGTTTTCTTTTATAATTGTACTGACATGCGGCTGTGGTGATAAAGACGGTAAAATCACTGTAATTCATTACAAACATGCACTGTTTTAAAAAAGTTTTAAACTTGTAAAACTCATTCTTGATCATGTTTGATGATAATTGATGATCACAGAGCGCTCAACAGATCTTTTAATCCCAGTTGCTTTGCGCACGTCCTGTCTTGTTGATATGATTATACGCATTACTACGGAGACATGTTAATACTCGGCTGTCAATCAATTCGGTGGGGCGGGGAAACCGCACTCCTACGTCACGTTGTGGTGGGTTTCAAAATGGGAGGGATTTGGATCATATTTTAATGTCAGGAAATTTACAAAAAGGGACTTATCGTCTTTATATCACCCCAATATGACCGTGGACACACTATACCTACCTACCCACACAGTTCTGTACAAAGAGCTTACAAAAGATGATTTTTATTGTAGGTGCCCTTTAATAATGTTGATAATAGCTATATTATCATTAAACTTGGATGTTTTCTCATTAAGCAGTAATATTGTAATTTTTTATAATGCACAACAATCTTTATCCATTTCATATTTGTATATTATATATGGGTATTTTTGCTGTGTTCTTTATTTCTCACTGCACAAAAGAGGTTATTTTCATTGATGGAAAAAAAACAGCCTATAAAAAAACAAAATTTGCAGGGGGGGCAAGAATATGCACCTGCCGGACTGTATATATAAAACACTGGCTTATAGTGTGAGGATCTCATTTTATGGTATATAAATAACTTTGCATTAGACCCAGGTCCAAGAAGCGCTCGCTTATCCAACCATTTTTAGCCACATCAGTGTCGTAGCTGCCTGAAATGTACAGTATGACGTCGGCTGAGCACAAAAAGCCTCATGACGTATATGCATCTCGTTTAGCGCTGGATGTGTCTGCATTTCTCAGAGCCAGATCCTCATTTATCACACTTTCAACGTTATCAGATGGATTATAGGTCTAACCTTTTCCCCATTGAAATCAGCCAATATTAATGTTCCCGATGGCTCTAATATAATTACATTATAAAATGTCACCATGAGGGCTTTTTGCTACCCCTCAGAAGTCAGACGGACATTTTAGGCTATTATTAAAATCTAATTAGGCGGCTATAAAAGTAATGTATTGTGAGACTGTGATTCAGACGCCGTGCAAAACAATTAGGCTATATTTAATCGTTTAATCGAAACTGCTTACTTCGACAGAGCTCTCAGAGAACGTTTATGAGTGGGAAAACTTGCTAAGTGATGCTGCTTGTGTGTGTGTGTGTGTGTGTGTGTATATAGGACATCAGAGCTTAAGCTAAAAATAACAACTGTTGTAGATTTCACATCATCGCTGGGAATTAACTGTTCCGCTCCCAGGCATTGTTAGTTCAGCTGAGGGTTGCCAGATGTTGTCATTAACCCTTAAACATTAACATACTTACGTCGTACATAATGCTTCTTTGCTTAAATGGCACGTCGTGCTTACAAGGTTTGAAGGATAATCTCTGTTAATTGTGGGTTTAGAATATTTGGGGTTGCCAGATCATAAATTGACCCTTTCATAAATGCACTGTAACTGTAAATATTTTTGCAAAAACTATTTTAGTTACACAATAATAATTGCTAAGAAATAACAACATGCAAAGCTTCCTGAACCCATATTTGTCATGACTTTTGTCATCTTACTATCATTGCTGGATCAAGTGCAGGTTGCCAGATGCCATTATTAACCCCTTAAAGTTAAAAATGCAGAAAAAATGCTTTGAAGTACTGACCATATTTATTATTGTTTTAGAATATGTTAGTTCAGCTGAGGGTTGCCAGATGTTGTCATTAATCCTTAAACATTGAAATAACAAGAAATAACAACACAAAAGCTTCCTGAACCCATATTTGTCCTGACTTTTGTCATCTTACTATCATTGCTGGATCAAGTGCAGGTTGCCAGATGCTGTTATTAACCCCTTAAAGTTTAAAATGCAGAAAATATGCTTTGAAGTACTGACCATATTTAATACTGTTTAGAATATGTTAGTTCAGCCGAGGGTTGCCAGATGTTGTCATTAACCCTTAAACATTAAAATACTTACATGGTACTGTACATAATGCTTTTTTGCTTAAACGCTTACAAGGTTTGAAGGATAATCTGTATTTAATGTGATTTTAAATTATACAGGGTTGCCAGATCATAAATTGACCCTTTCATAAATGCACTGTAACTGTAAATATTTTTGCAAAAATTATTATAGTCACACAATAATAATTGCTAAAAAATAACAACAACAAAAAAAACTTCCTGAACCCATATTTGTCATGACTTTTGTCATCTTACTATCATTGCTGGATCAGGTGCAGGTTGCCAGATGCCATTATTAACCCCTTAAAGTTAAAAATGCAGAAAATATGCTTTGAAGTACTGACCATATTTATTATTGTTTAGAATATGTTAGTTCAGCCGAGGGTTGCCAGATGTTGTCATTAACCCTTTATCATTAAAATACTTACAGTACATGGTACATAATGCTTTTTTTGCTTAAATGCTTACATGGTTTGGAGGATAATCTGTATTTATTGTGATTTTAGAATATACGGGGTTGCCAGATCATAAATTGACACTTTCATAAATGCACAACTGTAAATATTTTAGCAAAACTTGTTATAGTCACACAATAATAAAATCTAAGAAATAACAATACTGAACCCATATTTTTATGACTTTTGTCATACTATCATTCATTGCTGGATCAAGTGCAGGTTGCCAGATGCCATTATTAACCCTTAATGTTTAAAATCAGGAAAATATGCTTTGAAGTACTGACCATATTTATTATTGTTTTAGAATATGTTAGTTCAGCCGAGGGTTGCCAGATGTTGTCAACAACCCTTAAACATTAAAATACATGATACGTAATGCTTTTTAGCCTAAATGCTTACAAGGTTTGAAGGATAATCTGTATTTATTGTGGTTTTAAAATATACAGGGTTGCCAAATCATACATTTACCCTTTCATAAATGCACAACTATAAACATTTTAGCAAAAAAATTTTATAGTTACACAATAATAATTGGTAAGAAATAACAACATGAAACCCATATTTGTCATGACATTTGTCATTCTACTATCATTGCTGGATCAAGTGCAGGTTGCAGGTTCGACACCAAACAACTTCCCTCAGGGTCATAGGGACACCAAAGTGTCCATCCCTTTATAATCTTTCATTCTGAAGGGCACTTAAAGGTGGCCAGTTTTGCACATTGTATAGAAATAAAAGCAAAAAGAACAAGGAAATGGGTTATGAATTTTGAATTATCGTTATTAGATTGGCTGTGGGTTGCCAGATATTATCCAAAGTATTAACCTTTTTAAAAAAAAGCAGTTACAGTGACGTATAATTAGTTATTGCTAGGTAACAAAAATGATGAGCACTTTTCTAGCGAGTAATGACTATGGTATTTAGAAACCGGTTACCATGGTGCATTTTTGTAAAGAACAACTAAGTGTAGCCTTGCCTGCATACAGCAATTGCATTCAGAGTGAGCAAGTAACCTGTCAAATCTGCCTTTAAAATGATAAGTCTGAGGTAAAGGAGCGTCTCAAGCAGTGACCCAGGATGACTGTTGTACAGCAGTGTTCCCTCCTCACCTGAGAAAGCCTGAGGCCAAGAGCCTGCTAAGACACAATTGAACACTCATCTTAAAGCAGCCCTGACAAATGATGTAATCCTGTTAGTCCAGCACTTGTCTCAGGCAGTTCTTCATTCATGATCTATCCATGTGTCTAACATAGAGGTTAAAATCATTAAGAACACAATGTCCCCTTCCTTCCACACGAGCACAGAGTTAATTCTTCTAAACTAACCATCGTAAGCCAAGGAAATATGAGGTGAAGTGCTCATATTTTATCTTTGTGCTGATGTAATGCTGGCTTCCCAGTGTATAATTCAATTAAAGTGATGAACCTCACACACGAAACGCTTGGAGTCAACTAAACCTGGATGATATAGTGATATTGAGCAGGCACAATCTGCGGCTAAATTATTAATGCTAGGTGAATGTGAGGTGGTAAACTCTTCATCTTTATAGTGTCACTCTTGCAGCAAGACAGACAGAAAGTCATCCTGATGTGAGCTGTATAACACGATGCACACCTTTTCATTACGGCTAAATTATACGATTCACATTTAGAAATTTAGGTAATTGCATATTAGTGCACAACATTTTGGCCTGTGAAATTTAAGTGACATGATTAATGACTGGTGATTTGTCAATTAGTTTGAGTAATCACTAACACTTGACGTCTCAGAAAAACAATTTTGCGTTAATTAGCTGGGAAAAGTGGTGGGGAATAATAAATGCCAAGTATAGCTTTTAATATTTTGATAAATATATGCCTTTATACAACAGTTCTGTCTGGTTCTCGAATGTGATTGGTTGATAGCCGTGAGACAATAAAGTAATATCAGCACTCATACAACCTCTTCACCCTTGTGTCTTCACACTAAAGGCAAGCAGAGGACTACAGTTTGACAAATATTGCAGCTGTTGGACAACATAATGTACTTCTGAGGCTTTTTTAGGCAAGAATGTAGTTGTTTAGATTGCAACTATGCAGTATATTTAGAAGGATAGTGCCTATTTCAAATGTTCATAATTAGGAGATTCAGCATGTTGGCGGCTATTAGTTTGTCATACTCAGTGGAGCAAAGACGATTGACATTCCGCCACAAGATGGCGACAGAGACCGCAAAATAAGTCCTTAGGAGAGAAAACAGCTTTTTTTTTCAGCGTACGTTTCAAACTACAGCTGAACAAATCATTACAGAACAGGTAGGTTACATTCAAAGTCGATCTCGCTCTTTTGTATTTTGTAGTGCTCCATTTAAACCATAATAATCTGGTAGTGTTTGCTTTGCTTTGGCTTTTTCAGGGTTAATTATTGTGATATCCCAATTGCAACAGAGAAATACTGGGAAATCTCTGTAGACTGATGGCATTTCATGCTGTTCAGCCTTATAATCTTACAATGTCAGCAAAATCACCTGTTTTGTCATCACTTTAGACCAGGGGTCTCAAACTGCCGGCCCGTGGGCCATTTGCGGCCCTTCCTCTTCCTCCCTCCGGCCCACAGCTGATGTCAAAATATAACAAGATTCGACCCACCAAGACATATTTTTGAACCACTATCATTGTTGTGCAGTCGCATATAACCACTTGTGGGTTTGACCCCCCCCCCACTGGACATTTAAAGTATTGTATTATATATCCGGGTTAATTTCAGTTTCTCTGTGTACGGTCGAGAGTAATGCACATGCAGATTATTTCTGGAGCTGATTTAAACGTTAAAAAAAGTGCTCTGTTTTTACTAAAGCTCTATTTTTGTAAATATTTAAGGGTCATTTTATTATAATCAGTTGTATACCACCTGTATTTAAATGTACAAACACCTCTTCGTGGCTTACACATTATGCTGGTGTTAATATGATCATTCTGTTAATATTAGAATAAATTGTCTCATTAATAGATTTTCCTCATATGCATATTAATATTTGTATAAAAAATGGACATTAGTAAAGCTTTACTGCTGGCTGAATTGATCATGTTAAAGTAAATGTGAATATACACAGTCCATACTTTTCCCCTCTTTGTTGTAGTTTTACAAAAAAAAAAAAAGGATGATATTGAGAAGAACAATTGCCAGTAGTCACTAAAGTTACCCAAACTGCTTTCTGCTGTCCTAGGCTATCTGTTAAATGTTTGGTTTTAGAAACAATTGATAGGGACATAATTATTATTATGCCTATTATTAAATTGCAGTATTTTCATAGCAATTTAAACTACCTCTTTATTATGTTCAACAAGAAACAAAAAGGAGCTTTGATACTCAGAGGAAGAATGTCTGAGTGCATCAATCAGATTTCCACTTTTTTCTTGTGCTTGAATGTTAAAACAGCCCTCCTATGAATTGATATGGCCCCCCAATAATTTGAGACCCCTGCTTTAGACTTTACGCTAGAGAATCATTCAAATACTAGCTCTAAAGTGACGTTTGTGAAGTAGTAATGGTTTCTGCTGTTCTGACGTCAGCTGCAGATGTGTATGAACGGCAGAAGTAGTTCCTCTTACAAAAGGGTTTGAGACTCTCCGTGTTTGATTTTCTTTTTAATATACATGATTATGCTGAACTGTTGTATAAACGCAATATTACACTTGTAGCAGTGCGATACGGCTTAATATCGTCACTGGTGGGACACTAAGGCACTCGGCCTGCGGCTTAAAGCCAACGCACGCCTTCCACCAGTGATGATATACAGCCATATTGTACTGCTACTCGTGTGATTTTGCTCATTCATTCAATTTACGTTGGAAAGTTGTAGCTAATTTGGAACTTATTTGCAGTTTTATTATTTCCGATTAGCATTACACTCTACGACTGATATACAGTGGGGGAAATAAGTATTAAACACGTCACCATTTTTCTTGGAAAACATATTTCTAAAGGTGCTGTTGACTTGAAATTTTCACCTGATGTTGGTAACAACCAAAGAAATCCATACATGCAAAAAAAACAAATCTAATTAGTTTACAAATTTATGTGTAATAAAATGAAATGACACATGGAAAGAGTATTGAACACATGAAGAAAGGCAGGTGTGGAAAGGCAGTGAAGACCCAGACAGCAGCTGAAATATCTCAGTAGTTGTTCAGCAACCCACTGTCCTTCCTCATTGTAAATGAATACTAGCTGTTTCAGTGCAACATCTACATTATCAGGATGAAGATGAAACCAGAGTGGCCATTTCAGCAAGACAATGATCCAAAACACAACCAAAGAAACTATCAAATGTTTCAGAGAAAGAAAATAAAGCTGTAGAATGGCCCAACCAATCACTTGACTTGAATCCAATAGAAAATACAAAATAAAGCTCAGATTTGATAGACGAGACCCACAAAACCATCAAGATTTTTACACTCTGTGAAAAACTCACACCTGAGCAATGCATGTGACTTCATTCTCCATATGAGAGGCGTCTTTAAGCAATACAGTATATTATTTTATTCTATTAAAAATCCCATAACTAAGTGTTCTTAATTAGATTTTGCATAATATATAAATATCTGTACATTCATACTCTGATTTTCCTTTTTTTTTTATTTAGCATATTTCAAGTTTTGAAGCATTACATTCTCCAACTGATATAAATAGCACAAACTAAATGCAAAAGAAATTCAATATACTATATTTTATTCTATTAAAAATCCAAGAACTAACTGTTCCTAATTATATTCTACATAATATATAAATATCTGTACATTCATACTCTGATTTTCCTTTTTTTTCCTTTAGCATATTTTGAGTTTTGAAGTGGCTTTCCAGAGCTTTGAAGTAATGGTCGGCTATAGACCCTCAAGACGGATCCTCCAAGCGAGGGCGTTTGCTGTGGTTTCCTGAAGAAGAGGAGACTTCAGACGGATCAAAAGTAGGTCTGGGTTCATCTGGGGAATCCCTGAAACCCTGGACCTGTGGGAGATCACATATACAGATATATATATATATATATATATATATATATATATATATATATATATATATATATATATATATATATATATATATATATATATATATATATACACACACTACCAGTCAAACACTTGGTATCAGAAGGATTTCTTAAAATGTTTTATAAGAATGCAGTTCTGCTCACCAAGACTGCATTTATTTGATCAAAAATACAGTAAAAAATGTTAAACTGGGAAATATTATTACAAATATAAAGAAGTGTTTTCTTATTAAATGTAGTTTCAAATTTAATTTATTCATTCCAATTGTGATTCAAAGCTGAATTTCCATCATCATTTCTTCAGTGTCACATGATCCTTCATAAATCATTATATTATGATTTGCTGTTCTCTTATGATCCATTCTTAGAATTATCAGTGTTGAATTTTTTCTTCGGTCTTGCTTCATAGTGTCGTTTAAACAGACACATTTTACTTTTAGGATTCTTTGATAAAAAATAAAGTTAAAAATAATATTTTTTTTCTTTGCAATCTTTTTTTTCATTAGAAATGTATTTACTTTCACTCTTGAACAATTTATTGAGATGAATAAAAGTGGTATTGTATCAGTTTCCCCAACTGACATCAACAATACTGACGTTTACATGAACATCAGTAATTTAATTATTTGCCTTAATCTGAATAAGACAATCATATGATTAAAGTGTTTACATGAGTTGCTTTTTGAATGTTCCTTTCATGATCCTGTTTTACATGTTATAGCACATAATTCGATTAACATCATAGCGTCACCAAACTATCCACATTTCCTCCAGAGTTTCATGTAATCTCGGGTGTTTAATTTGTTGACTTTAACTGCAGTTTGCCACTTTCATTCAGGAACATTTCATGCATGTCTCCGTGACAAACGAGATACTGGATGAGAGTATGAACTGCTGAAAAAGTGTTGTTTTAATGGAATTTGATACCGCACGCTGTATGGGAAACAAAACCTCTGCATTTCGCTATGCAGGTGTTTGTCGTTCTTCTCTGACTCGGTAGGTGCAGAGAATAGTGTCCAACAGCTGTGTGTGTATGGATTATCCTGTCAAAAATGTGGTGAAAATCCTACACTACGGTAAAAGTTTGATTAAGGTGTTTATATGTCTGTACTGCACTTAAGTACTGCGACTAAAATCGGCGTACTCCACATGTCTTAATTCCATTTCTGTTTAGTTTGATTATGACCTTAATCAGAATAAATTAATCACAAATCGCTGTTACATGGTAGACTCTTAATCAGAGTATTGTCTTAATCAAATTATTGGTGTCCATGTAAACGTACTCAATGTTTCTTCAGATCATGATACTAGTACAGGGATGCCCAAACTTTATTCTGGAGGGCCGGTGTCCCTGCAGACTTTTGCTCCAACACTAGTCAAACACACCTGAACACACTAATCAGTGTCTTCAAGATCACTAGAAAGCTGCAGGCAGGTGTGTTTGATTAAAGTTGGAGCAAAAGTCTGCAGGGACACCGGCCCTCCAGGATCAGTTTGCCCATCCCTGAACTAGGATATTTGAAGTAATATGTGACACTGAAAACTAATCCAGCCTAAAATTCAGCTTAAACCACAATAAATAATTACATTTTAAACAATATTCAATAGAACAATAGTTATTTAATATAGCAATAACGCAGTTTTTACTGTATTTCCTATTCAACTAAAAGCCTTTGTGAGCAGAATAAACTTATTATAAAACATTATATTTATAGTCAAAATTATAATTTCTCTTTCAAATATTTCCCAAAAGATTTTTAACAGAGCAAGAATTTTTTCACAGTAATTCCTGTAATATTTTTTCTTCTGGGGAAAGTTTTATTTGTTTTATTTCGGCTAGAATAAAAGCAGTTTTGATTTTTTTTTTAAAAACCATTTTAATGTCAAAATTAGCCCCCTTAAGCATATATAAGTACACCCCTCACAAATCTCTCTTTTAAATTCATATTTCAATAGGAAGCTATACAATATTATGTGCAAAATCAAGAGAAGAAATTTTTTTTGAAAAGTTTAGTTGAAATTTTGTAGGTTTTTTTTTTTGCAATATTTTGCTTGAATTTAATTGTATTTTCTTTCAATTTCTAAATATGTTTGGTGACTAAAATATTATTTTAATAAATATATCTGATTAATAAATCTGTTTTGTTTAAATGCACCAAAATACATTCCCTATATTCACTCAGAAATGGATCCAAATATTCATTTTCAAAATGGGGTGTACACAATTATGCTGAGCACTGTATATACACACAAATTTGAAAGCTGAGACTTTTAGTAACAAATTACAAAGTTTGCGATTAATAAATAAGAGTGTTGATGGTATATAATATTATATATTTAAAAATATATGATAGTGATTTTTATTCATACATCAATTTTGATGATTTTGGGACTGAAGAATGAGCATCAGAACTAGACGTTTCACACATGCACTGGTTAAATCAGTGGTGGATTTATTTAACTTACTGTAATCTGATATTGAACTGTGGCCTCCATTTGACTTGGGGACTTGTACAAGGAGGCGAGCCTAAGCAGCAGACGGAGAGATGAGAAAACCATTAAATAACTGGTTATTTCACACTTCATGTCTGACCTCGTCTGCAAAGATTTAAAAGGCAAAAGAGTTTGAAGCAATGCAAAAATGCAGAGTCTGAACTGTACAGCCAGCAGGAAGACCTTCAGCTGTATGGCGAGAGATGTGAAAGCGCTATGGAGATGCTCTCTGTGCCTCTGCTGCTACAGAGTAATAGACTGGCAGGTATGCAGGATGCATTATGAATAAGGTCTGGCTACAAAAGGCAAAGCAAGCTACTTGTTCAGAGTGATTCATTCCATCACCCACGGAGGTGAAGGGTAAAGAGTTTATGCAACATACTCTCGCTCTGCTGAAGACACATTTGGCTGAGAACACCACAGATGCTGGCTGCTATTTTCTAATGCAACATTTTGCTGTGTCAGGTTGACTGGACTTAAGGACTAAATCCAGAAGAAGAAGAAGAAAAAAAACGCCACAATAAACACCTTCCCACACAATTAGCAAATGAAAAGTGTCTGTGTTTACCTTCTCAGTCCCTCCCAGTGCAGGATGAGCCTCTGCGTCGCAGCGTGACCCCAACTCTCACCTAAAGTGTGAATTTTTAATTGTTAAAAGCAAAGGAATGCATGAATATACTCATTTTGGATATGTCTTACCTAATGCAGGAACCAGTTTTGACTGGCCATTTGAAACTCTTGTGGTCATCTGATTGGTTAAAACAACCTGAGAATACATGCCAATCCAATAAGATTATTTTGACATCCATATATACAGTAGGTAGCTGACAAATAAGGTTTTTTGTAAAACACCATTTTGGAGAAAAATTGTTATATTTATGTAGTTTGAAGTCTGATGTTTGAGAAATTATAAAGCAGGGGGTGTCCAAACTTGGTCCTGGAGGGCCGGTGTCCTGCTGAGTTTAGTTCACTGCACTTTTCTCCCCATAGACTTCCATTCATATGCATGTGAATGCGTCAAACTAGAAACGCAAGCTTGTGCGAAAAGAAAGTTCAGCTTGGTAAACTCTGACCTGCGAAATCCCATCACATGATTGCGTGAGACCAATCGAGGATCAAAACATGACCTCTCTGAACAGAAATTTAAAACATGGACCCATCTCTCGCTTTTTTAAATGTCTAATCATCTTGTTGAATTCCGCCCCTTTTCGCAGCGCCGTACTACAGAATTTCGCAAGCTCAAACTCTAGTGCGACTGCGGCATAAAGCTGCATTTATAATATTAATATAAATTAGTTTGTATTCAGCATGGTAACTCAGTGGTTAGCACTGTCGCCTCACAGCAAGAAGGTCGCTGGTTCAAGTCCCGACCGTGTTTGTGTAGGTTTTCTCTGGGTGCTCTGGTTTCCCCCACAATCCACAGACATACTAAACAGAACTAAATTGTCCATAGTGTGTGTGTGTGTGTGTGTGTGTGTGTGTGTGTGTGTGTGTGAATTAGTGTGTATGGGTGTTTCCCAATACTGGGTTGTGGCTGGAAGGGCATCCACTGCATAAAACATATACTGGAATAGTTGGTGGTTCATTCCGCTGTGGCAACCTCTTAAATAGAGACTAAGCCGAAGAAAATGAATAAATGATAAATTAGTCTTGTTATAAAATGTACCGCTACTCTGTGTTGTGTGGCTAGTTGGATTAGCTGCTGGGCAAGGCCGTTCAGGAGGCGGGTCCTCTGAGAAAGATCCTCAAAGTCATGCCGGAATGGAAAGGCGATGCTGTCAATCACTATTAACCGCACCTGTGATTGGATAACATATCAGTTATAAGCATGTAAACAGCAGTGATGTCCCTGTGCTGACAGAGATTTGTTACCTCAGGATGCTCAGACAGGAAGTCAGGTAGGAGGTAAACCTCCGCTAATAGCTCTACATAGTCATGGCAACGCACCAAGAAGAGGTTAGAGAGGATCTTCTCCACATTAAGTTCCTCCAGAGCTGCTTTCTGTTCTAAAATGAGAGTCAAAGACAGATTATTAGGCACATTTGTACATTTTTGTGTCATAATTCTAATGAAACTGGAAGGTGAAGCTCATCAGTATTGTGACTAATCAGCTTTTTCCCCTTCTCAAATCAGACCTGTATCCTCTGCGATGAGGATGCAGTGTTGAACGGCTGCCTCCGCCATATCAGCGACCCTCTGCACCAAAAAACTGCCCTCCGTGTCAATATACAGTGCCTTTCCTCCCAGACCTCCAAAACACACAGGAATCTGCACATCCACAGCCAGCTGCATGCTTTAAATGGGGAAATGCAACACCACATGAAACTAAGCTACATGTTTTCAAGGTCAGATTTAAAGGGATAGTTCACCCAAAAATGACAATTTACTCACTATTTACTCAACCTAAAGTGTTTTCCTTTATGACTTTCTTTATTCCGTTGAAGTGAAGGCTGAGTAAACGATGACAGAATTTTCAGTTTTGGGTGAACTATCCCTTTAAGATGCACCAACACAACTCATAATCCATTTCTTCCCATACCAAAGCTGAGTCTTTCCGACCCCAGGGGCCCCACAGATCTCAGTGGTCTTTCCCACAGGCACGCCTCCTCCAAGAGCATCATCCAGGCCAGAGCAGAAGGTCACTATGCTGCCCAGAGTTTGCTCCTGTTGCAGGAGATCCAGTGCCGTTACGCTGTCTGCTGCTGCTCTCTGCTGGTGAGGCTGAGCATCATCCCTCAACATCTGCAGCAACTCCACTGCCTCCTCTTGAGAAATACCTGCCTCTGGAAAACAAACCAGCATGGATTTAAAGGGATAGTTCACACAAACACACACACACACACACACACACACACACACACACACACACACAAAAAAACTTGCATTTGTTGTTAATTACTCACTCATTAATGTGCATACATTTAATTTAGCTTTCAGTATAATGTAGGAAGCCACTGGCATTAAGTCGCCTGCACTTGTACTGTGTTTTTTAAATCTCAAAGTGTTGGTAGTGGTCGACTTGCATTTTATAAATGCATTTTCTTTAAATGTTCTACTAAAAGCACATGTGTCAAAGCCAGTTCCTGGAGGGCTGGAGCTCTGCAGTTTAGTTCCAACCCCAATTAAACACACCTGATCAAACTAATTGAGTGCTTTAGGCTTGTTTGATACCTACAGATAGGTGTGTTGAAGCAGGGCTGAAACTAAACTCTGCAGGGCTCCGGCCCTCCAGGAATTGACTTTGACACCCCTGACTTAAAGGGATAGTTCACCCTAAAATGAAAATTGACTCCCCTTTATGTGGTTCTAAACCTTTTATATGCATTTCATTTTTTTCTGGTGAACTAAAAAGAAGATACCCTGAAATATTGGAAACCAGTAGCCATTGGCATCCATTGTAGGAAAAAGGATACTATGGAAGTCAATGGCTACCTTCTTTCATCATAAGAAAGCAAATCAAACAGGTTTATAACAAGTTGAGGGTGATCTACAGTGACAGTTTTCATTTTTGAGTGAACTATTCCTTTTTAGGCAAGACACAGCAGATGAATAAAGATTTCTACAAATCTTTATGTAAATAATGTATTATTTAAGCATGTACTAATTTGGATACATTTTTCCTACAACAATCTTAACAACATTGGATTAAATAAGGGTTATTTTTCATTCTTATTTTGTATACATCATTTTGTCAACTATGTATAAACGTACGTTTAACATATGTAAATGCTACTGGAGTGGAGGTTTATTAGAAATGCCCTTTGTAGTAATGTTAATCTGTAAGTATAATGTGCCGTAAGGGGTCATTTATTTATTTATTATTCATTTCAAATCCCCAAAAACACTGAGTAATCAGCTCCTGGTGTTAATGCTGTAAACTGAGGTAAAGTTGGTTTTATTTATTTATTTTTTGAATATTATATTTTTATTTAGACCATAAAGCAACACAAAAAGTAATAACAACTATAAAGACAGAAAAGAAAATGTGAACAAAACAAAAAAAGACAAAAGACAGAAAAAAAAAGATTTTAAAACTATTGTTACATCAGTTCCTCCAGTTTTATACACAGGTTAACAATGTTACACATGTATTTCTAGGCCAGTGAGCACAGACAATATGGTGATCTTGGAAACAATGACAGGGTCATTCATACCTGTTATCCTTGACATTTGACAGATAATTAAAATAGGGTTTCCATGTGGCTTGGAAGCCAGCAATGCTCAGAAAGATTGTGTCTAATTCTCTCTAAATGTAAAGTGCTAGATAACTTAATTCTGAAAGCCAGAATTTGAAAAGTGGTTTTGATGCCTTTGATGACAAAGGAATAATTATTTCAGCTACCACCATACCATATTGGACAGCCTTTTAAAATAAAGTTGGTTTTATATTCGCACATTCAGACTTTCTCATTAATATCATTTCAGAAAAGTATTTTTTTTGCAAATTCTAAGTAACGTTAGAGAAATCATATTATCAGCCAATGTCTGTCAAAGTACAACATTGTTTACAGTCAATTAAATAGTGCTAATGTTGTTTTAAAGTCATACTTGCATGCGATTTTAGACCGAATATTCAGAGTAGCGCGGTTAAACAAAATAGAGACCACGTCACACGTTGTCACTCTTCAAAAATGAACGAATGTGCTAATATAAAACCAAATTTACCTCCGTGTCCTGTAAATACCTTTGCAGAGCTGAAGAGGCCGCATGTCTGTCAGGTCTGAAGCCGCTTGAAACCCCGCATTGATTAGCTTCACCTTCACCGACGGCGCCAGAGGGAGACTCGGTACAGTCCTGTGCATTTCCAAAAATAGTGTTCACAATGACAACAAAAAAACTCAAATGCCGATTAAGACCCCAGACTGTCGGTCAGTACTCATGGCAGACACTTCTAGCCATACTAAAACATTGCCGCCTTTGGATGAACTCGTTTAAAGCTTCTGTCAGCAAGGTAAAAGACAAGTTTTTACTTTTAAATGCGTACAATATAATCTTTATAGGATTTGCTATCTGTAGAATGTTTGTGTTAAATAAAAAATAGGTTGAATCGTTCAAATTTGAACTTATGTTTCTTAATATGTTTTCCTCTTTTTGATCCTCCCTCCAAAACAAACGACTCTTGTTTGGAGAAACGCTCTTCAAAATAAAAGTCTCAGTACGCCGTTTACGGGTTCGTTTAACGTACTGTGAAGGAAACATATCAATGCAAAGTTCACTGTACACACGGAAAAGCCTATTTTATTTAATTGATATAATTTTACTACTAAGTGACAGTAATATTTTACAGATTAAAACAGGGAAATGCTATTTTTTGTATAGTCATATGTTTTGCCCACAAACATGATAAATAAATACGCAAATAAATAAATAAATCCCTGCATAAATAAAATAATAAATAAACAAATATGCAAATAAATAAAACTGCATATATAAAATCCACAAATTTCTGCTTAAATATATAAATAAGTAATAGTGCGGGCAGGAAGATTATTAAATAAATTACACGAATGTTGGGGGAATAAGAAAATGCTAAACTGAAAGTGAATTATTACCCGCCTTTCAAAGGTTTATTCATTCTTGAACGTAGTTTCGTATTTACTTTTTCTCAGGTCAACATGCTAATGATAAGGTGTCTATCAACCATCAGAAGATCTTTAAGCTGTCATTGGTTGATCGTTAGAAAATATTTGCATTTGATTTTCTTGACTGACTTCTGATGATTGACAGCACTATTAATTATTTATAAATATATTTATGCAGGAATTTGTGGATTTTAAATATGCATTTTTTTATTATTTATTTGCATATTGTTTTATTTATGCAGGAATTTATAGATTTATTTACTCATTTATTAATATATCTACGTATTTATTTATTTATTGTTTTTGCAGGTTTCGTCCTCCATAATATTGGAGCAACAGTATTGTAGCATAAACTGATTAAATATAACGATGTGTTATCATCACAATCATTAATATTTAAGTTAATTGTATAATGTATTTATAACTTTTAAAATGTTTTTAAAGGTATGGTTCACAAAAGAAAAAGAAAATTAGCTCACACTCAAGTGGTTCTAAACCTTTATGAGTTACTTTAGTTTGTTTAACTCAAAATAAGATATTTTGAAGTAAGCTGAAAACCTGTAACCATTGACTTCCATTGTAGGCTAAACAAATGCTCTGGAAGTGAATGGTTACAGGTTTTCAACATTTTTCTTTTCTTTTGTGTCACTCGAGTGACTGATATTTTACCGGGTTAAAACAGGAAAAGGTCGTATGTTCTGTCCACAAACTTGATTTATTACTTCTGTAAATATTGGAGCAACTAGTGTAGTATAATTTTATTAAATATAATGCTGACGTGATATCATCACAATTATTAATATTTAACTTAATTGTATAGTGTATACCTTTTAAAGTGCATTTAAAGGTATAGTTCACACACACAAAATATAAAATGTACTTTATATATCATCGTAAATGAAGAAAAAAAAACAAAGTGAACACATTCATTCATTCATTATTTTCTTTTCGGCTTAGTCTCATCACTGGGAAACATCCATACTCTCATTCACACACATACACTACGGGCAATTTAGCCTACCCAATTCACCTGTACCGCATGTCTTTGTACTTGTGGGGGAAACCGGAGCACCCGGAGGAAACCCATGCGAACGCGGGGAGAACATGCAAACTCCACACAGAAACGCCAACTGATCCAGCCGAGGCTCGAACCAGCGACCTTCTTGCTGTGAGGCAACAGCACTACCTACTGCGCCACCGCGTCTGATAATCCGCTCGTTTCAATCCAAAAACCATCATTTGTAATTAATAAACGCCAAAGCTAAAATGTCCCATATCTTACCCTGTACATATGTGACGTGAATTTTACAAAACAAAAGTCCTCCATCACAAGAAAAACAATGCGATTCGACATTTCACAAATCAGGTAGACATGTTATATAAACGCTCTTTAGTGGATTAAATTACATTTGATTTTCATAATAACATAATTTAATCCGTATTTTTATGCTAACCTCATTTCCCCCGCTGTATCAGTTAGTCTATCGTCGCTGTTTAGAAGCAGTGTTGACAAGTTCAGTGTGTGTTTGATACAGCTGAGCTCAGATCAGCAGAAAGGCCTTTTGTTTTCACAGCTGTAGAAGTGTATTGTTGTCATGAATTGTCGGTCAGAGGTGCTGGAGGTGTCTGTGGAGGGTCGGCAGGTGGATGAAGCCATGCTGGGCCTCCTGCACACGATCCTCTTGCACCGCAGCACGGGCAAATTTCACTACAAAAAGGAGGGCACCTACTCTATTGGGACAGTGGGCACTCAGGACGTGGACTGCGACTTCATAGACTTCACTTTCGTGCGAGTGTCTTCAGACGAGCTGGACCGGGTCATCAGGAAAGCGGTGGCCGAGTTTAAGGTAATGAATTTATTACATTAGTTCACTTCAGGGATGTCTGGTACTGTTGTAATCGGATATTAGTTTACAGTTTGCTATATACAGTCAAAATTATTATCCCTCCTGTGATTTTTATATACTTTATCAAATATTTCCCAAATTATGTTTTACAGAGCAAGGAATTTTCACAGTATGTCTGATAATATTTATTCTTCCGGAGAAAGTCTTATTTGTTTTATTTCGGCTAGAATAAAAGCAGTTTTTATTTATTTATTTTTAACAATTTTAAGGTGAATATTATTAGCCCCCTTAATATATATTTTTAAATTGTCTACAGAACATACCATCCTTATACAATGATTTGCATAATTATCCTAACTTGCCTAATTAACCAAATTAAACCTTTAAATGTCACTTTAAGCTAAATACTAATGTCTTCAAAAATATCTAGTAAAATATTATGTACTGTCATCATGGCAAAGATAAAAGAAATTAGTTAATAGAAAATTAAATTAAAACTATTATGTTAAATTAAAACTATTATGTTTGGAAATGTGTAAAAATAGTCTACGTCGAACAGAAATTGGGGAAAAAAATATACAGGTGGGCTAATAATTTAGGAGGGCTAATAATTCTGGCTTTAACTGTATGCGTTATTTATTTAAATTGTACCATGTTAACAGTGTTTTGACACACAGCAACTAAAAATATAAATATATTAACTATTAAATATATATTATCTTTGTTGTTACTTTAAGTAACTAAAATAAAGGAAAATATGTAAAAAAAAAAATCTTCAGTTATTTTATTTCCAGTATTGGCAGATGAAAATGAATATAATTTTTTATCTACAAAACAGTTACATCATTTAAATGATGTTTTATTTTAGCCAGTTGCCAAGGAAATGTTTTATTGAAATTAAACTTAAAAACTATTAATACTATATAATACAATGTGTAGGCATAAAAAACATTAAAATGACAACAACATTACTAAAATTATGACTATAAATAAAATATAAAAATGAAGTCATGGATAATTTATTTTAAATAAATAAAAATTTGCTTCAGAACTTTGCAAAGGAAATATCATATTTAGATTAACTTATTATTATTAGTTGCTGGCAAAAATTAATAGACTATAAAGAAAATAAACTTTTATTGTTACTTTAAATAACTGAAATATAGTAAAATACATAAGCAACTTGATTTATTTTTTCCAGTATTGGCAGATGAAAATGAATATAATTTTCATCTATAAAACATTTATATAATTTAATAGATTTTTTATTTTAACCATTTGCCAAGGAAATGTTGCGTATTTTTATTATGTCCAACTTAATGTTAAAAAATAACATGAGCTGTTAACGATTAGAACTAAAAAACTATTAATACTAAATAATACAATGTATAAACATAAAACATTAAAATGACAACAAATTTACTAAAATTATAACTATAAATAAAATATAAAGTCATAGATTATTTTAAATAAATGAAAATTTGCTTCAGAACTTTGGAAAGGGAATACCATATTTAGATTATATTGTATTAAAATTAGTTCTGGGCTAATTAATCACATCCCAAAAAGTTTGTTTTGATTGTCTGTATTATGTATATTTATTATGTATACAAAACTATTTTGTTTCATATATATTTAAATTGAGCGGTGCTGTGGCTCAGTGATTAGCATTGTTGCCTCACAGGAAGAAGATGGCTGGTTCGAGCCCCGGCTGGGTCAGTTGGCATTTCTGTGTGGAGTTTGCATGTTCTCCCTTTGTTTGCGTGGGTTTCGTCTGGGTGCTCCCGTTTCCCCCACAGTCCAAAGACATGCTCTAGAGGGGAATTGAATAAATTAAATTGCCCGTAGTGTATGTGTGTAAATGAGTGTGTGAATGTGTGATTGTATGAGTGTTTCCCTGTACACATCCGCTGCGTAAAACATATGCTGGAATAGTTGGTGGTTCATTCCGCTGTGGCGACCCGTGATAAATAAAGAGACTAAGCCGAAGGAAAATTAATGAATATATTTAAATTTATATATAATTTGTATCATATGCATATATATATATATATATATATATATATATATATATATATATATATATATATATATATATATATATGTATATATATATATATATTTTATATCTTAATAATATAAATAAACATTTTCCTCCAATATATGCATGCGTGTGTGGATTTATACATACGTAATAAATGTACACAGTACACATGCATAAAACTTTTATTTTGGATGCGATTTAATCACGATTAATCTTTGCCCAGCACTAATCAAAATAGCTAAAACTAATAAACTAACACAAAAATCAATAATTTAAAAATTACAAATTTGTACTATTGCATCCTCCCCAGTCTAGGGTTGGGAAGGAGTAATAAAGAAAGTGGTGGAGGTTTGGATAAAGAGTTTCCCTTCTACTGACTCACAAAAAAACAACAAGCTTAGCGTAAAAAAAAAAAAAAAAGTATAATTTTTTTTAACATAAGGAAGCAAACAAGTCTTCAGGAGGGGTCAAGGCCAACATTCATTCATTCATTCATTTTATTTCCGGCTTAGTCCCTTTATTAATCTGGGGTCGCCACAGAGGAATGAACCGCCAACTCATCCAGCACGATTTTACGCAGCGGATGCCCTTCCAGCCGCAACCCATCTCTGGGAAACATCCACACACTCATCCACACTCATACACTACGAACAATTTAGGCTACCCAATTCACCTGTACTGCATGTCTTTGGACTGTGGGGGAAACCGGAGGAAACCCACACGAACGCAGGGAGAACATGCAAACTCCACACAGAAACGCCAACCCAACCAGCCGAGGCTCAAACCAGCGACCTTCTTGCTGTGAGGCGACAGCACTACCTACTGCGCCACTGCGTCGCCCTCAAGGCCAACATAATAAACAAAACTTCCTAACTTCAATATTTTAATCTAACTAAACTAATAAATAAAAGAAAACAATATACAAAACAAAACACTAACTAACTATTCTTACACAGGAGAAATCTTAGACAAAAGAAAATGGCAACCACCTCCCTACAGCTTCTAATAAATGAACAATGAATTGAACATCAAATCAATAAGTCCTTTTGCAACACAGATAAAGAAAGAAACTCTTTCTAACAGGTTAGGTGTTAACTCGCATGATTTGGTTAAACAAATCCTCTCACAAGAGGAGTAAAGGTCTTCACAGACATTGTCAATAATTTAACCACAAAAAACAAAACCCCAATAACAAGAAGGGATTCTTGCTCCACGCCTCCTCACTCCAGAGATCCCATCTCTGTCTTATATCCACAAGCCAATCTTTTGGTGGACCGATCAGGACAGAGAATCCATCAGTAGAGCCAGGGTTGACTTCACCTGATCAGAATTAAAGAGTCTGAGAAAGAGAAAGAGGGAGAAACAAATATAGGATATCCACAAGAGACATTCATGGAACATAACAGTACATATTTGTGTACATAGTTGTTTTTGCAAGTAATTTTCTCTAATAGGAATTATATTTACTGACCAAAATTAACGTTTACACCTGAATAAAAGCTATAAAATATATACAATATATAGAAAGTATATAACCAAAAAAAGTTTCAATAAAATTCCAGACTTTGTATTATCATGAACATACTCATTTTATAACCACACCCATATTGTTCTTCCCAGGATGCTCTTGGCAATTCGGGCAGCGACGGCATGGGTCAGATCTCACTGGAGTTCTACCAGAAGAAGAAGTCACGCTGGCCCTTTTCAGACGAGTGCATCCCGTGGGAAGTCTGGAGCATCAAGGTAAACGTGGTCAATTTGGCAAATGAACAGGAGCGTCAGATCTGCAGGGAGAAAGTTGGAGAGAAGCTCGGGGAGAAAGTCATCAACATCGTGGAGGTGATAAACCGGCACGAGTATCTCCCCAAAATGCCCACACAGTCTGAGGTGGACAACGTGTTCGATACCAGTCTGAAAGACGTCCAGCCGTACCTGTACAAGATCACGTACCAGATCACGGATTCGCTGGGCACGTCAGTGAGCACCACCATGAGGAGGCTGATTAAAGACACGCTGGCCTTGTGAATGAACTCCTCCTATGATTATCATCTTGTAATATAACAAAGTCACATTGCATTGTTCCTCAGTGGGATCTCGAATAAATTCACTTGACTTTTTCTCTATGATAATGGCATCTCTGCATCAGCTAATTGAAATATGCTTATTATTTAGTTGGATACTTTTGTTGTTGTTTTTATAATAAAGTGTAATTATGTACTCAAAATGATATCATTGTTTGTCATAAGTTTTGTTATGCTTATAACTTAACTTTGAGCGCAGGACACACCAAACTAGTGGTCACAAAAAATGGTATTCTCTGGACTAAAAAGCTTGATGTAAACCATGGGTGACCAACCCTGTTCCTGGAGATCGACCTTCCTGCAGATTTCAGCTCCAACCCTGATCAAACACACCTGAAACAATTAATTAGAAACTGAGGAGCACTTGATAATTACAGGCAGGTGTGTTTGATATGGGCTGTAACTGAAAACTGCAGGAGAGTCGATCTCCAGGAATAGGGTTGAGCACCCCTGATGTAAACGCACCGAACTAATGACAGTCCTGAAATGAGAGCGTATGTTCTGTGCATTTGTGAGAAGATGTGTTTTTCCACACCTGCAGTGGGCAGTATCTATTATCATTCCACAAAGGGAAACCAGGGGTCCATTCTTCGTACCTCACTTAAACGATCTAAGATGATTTGACAGACCCTCTATCTTTTAATCTTTTTACAGGGTTCATAGACATTTTTACTACTAGAATTACAGGACTTTCCATGACTTTTCCAAAACTTTCAGGTAAATATTCATGACCTAATGTTTCATACAGGGGCGGGCATAGCAACCGGGGGGATGGGGGGATACGTCCCCCTCACTTTTAGAGACAGAGCATTTAGAAACGGGTGATTAATTATAAAATGAACGTAAAATTTTGGATCTCATTCAGCTGTCCCCCCCTTTTAAAATGTCCGCAACTTTGAGTATATTTCTGTGTGAATTTTATTTATTTTTATCCTATATATTCATCTAAGTAACTTTTTATCGTAATACAAATTTGTTTTTATTATGTAATATTTTATGTATATCCATTTTACCACGAAATAGCCGTAAGTTGCTGATGTGGCAATAAACAAATAATAAATAAATAAATAAATTTAAAATGTCCGCTACGCCGTTGGTTTCATGTACTGTCTACGTACACTACGTGAAAAAAATGCACCTTTTATTTAATATTTATTTAAATTTATTACAGCATAACAAAAAATATGTGACAATCTGTGTATTTTTTAAAAATATTTTATTTTTATATAAATTTTCATTTAAATGTCTGTGCAAAAATATTTTAGAAATGTTGGCTTGTGTTTTTATAAGACTTAAGAATAGTACAAATTAGCTTTTAGAGCTGAAACTGCGAGTTGCCTTTTTTACCCCACACAGAGAACACCGCATGAAGAGATGAACCGCGCAATTGTATTTAAAATTTACGCAATATTATCACCCCAAACATTTTCAAGTAGATAGATTTTTGTTAAACAAATTAATTTGCATGACTTTTCCAAAATATTTTAGGTTTGTTTGTTTTTCCAAAACTTTTCCAGGCCTGGAAAATGCCTTGTCAAAATGTCATGAAGTTTCCAGGTTTTCCAGGACCATATGAACCCTGCTCATAACTGATCTCTGGCTAATTTGGTTCTTCAAACAAGTTTGTGAATCAGATTAAAATGTCTGGATGAACTTATCTGAGATCTCTTGAGTGTTGTGAAGGACAGATCTATCAATTCTCGAAACCATGATCAATGATTGGCTGACGGCACAGCAACGTAATGACATCATTTGATTAATATTCAGTTATCCATATGAGCAATATTACATAAAATTCGTAGTGAACGGTTTGTTGCATATGCTTCGCAATAACTTTCCCCATTTGTTGTGGGCTGCAGGCTTTACACTTTCATGTGTCAAGATTATTTGGCGATTTATTTATTTACTTTATTATAGTAGGTATTCAAGTTTCTTAATCATGTGGCATAAGGCATAACTGGCTGTTTACATTAACTTAGCATCAAAAAAGCATTTTGATATTGGTAAAGGTGTCTGCAACTTTTGCAAAGAATCAAATCACTGACATATTAGCTGTCAAAATGTGTGCATAACTCCCATAAATAATTCCTTTAAAAAAAAGTTGTGAATATTGTGCATGTCTATTATCATTCATAAATTGTACTAAAGCTGCGTCGGTACCATAAAATAGTAAGCATTTGTATCTAAAAGTCCATCTTAATAAATGTTTGAACCCTTTGGGGACAACCATCACTGTATTTACAGTTTTATTTATCTCTCTTTTTTATTATTATTATTTTTTTTAATTCATTAATACATTTTTTAACTGTTTAACTATTTTCCCCAGTGTATATGATCTATAGGTTACTACTGTAAGAAAATATCAGCATTCAGTACATACTTTTAGTAGTATCACCTTTGCTTCGAATGACACGATCTAACCAGTTTATATGAAGTAAGCCTGCTCCCAAGCAGGTTTGAGCTTTCAGACCTGTTGCTTTGACAACAACTCTAAGATGAGTTTTGAAAAACGATCCTGGATCATGTAAAATCATCAGTAACCAAATCCAGCTAATTGAGTTATCTACATACGAAGAATGGACCCAGAACTAGTGCTGCACACATACAACTCAAACAAAGCAGCATTTACATACCATTTTCACAGTACTTTTCTGAGCAATCTGTTTTTTTCACTGATGGCCGACACTGAGTCTACATACAAACTCCCTGATAACAAGAGCCCAACAAGATTTTTTTTTGAGGGCCTGAAAATGCAAAGTTTTAGAAAACAATTCTGTTATTCTGTGTACTGAACAACAAAAAATGTGATTTTGTAAAAACTCATCATGCACGTGTATTTCATGTTTATTATTTTGCATACATGTCAGATGTCCTGAAAAGTGAAGCCAAAACAGTTTGATCACCCCCTGGTGGCGGCTGCAGTATAGATCACTAACCCCAACACCTCCCCCTATAGCTTAAAGGGGCTAATAATTTTAACCTTAAAATGTTTTTTTAAATATTTTAAACTGCTTTTATTCTAGCCGAAATAAAACAAATAAGACTTTCTCCAGAAGAAAAAATATTATCAGACATACTGTGAAAATTTCATTGCTCTGTTTAACATCATTTGGGAAATATCTAAAAAAGGAAAATAATTTCAAAGGGGGTTTAATAATTCTGATTTCAACTATGCATGCTCATAGTATTACTTAGTAAGCTAGTCATTTGATTCTCTAAAAACACGGTGTAGTGTCATGTGGTCATGTCAGCATGGTTCCTGCTACAAATGACGTCAGATAGCCACACTTGTGGTTTTATTCATTTGAGATTGTGTGTGTGTGTGTGTGCGCACAACCGTAGAGCACAAGACACCAAACTGCAGTGCTCATAACGGCCACTAAATCCACACAGCATTCTGGAACCTACCTATCCCAAAATCAAAAGTTGTCAAGCCAGACATTCCACTGTAACTTAAATTTAATCTGAGATGACCTATAATTTGGTGCTTTATATTAATAAGAAGCACCACAATTGCTTTATTGGGTCGTCTATTATAGCAACTGCTGAGGATGCATTTAGAGGTTGATTTTAATGTAAAGTACACTATAACCATGTCCAGTCGAGTAATGAAAAGTTCTACATACACTTGAACTGTTGGCTATGTTATTTAATTAGACAAGTGTCAGTATTTGGATAGGCACTGGCTTCCCCAACTCCCATTAAAAATATATTTCACACTATACGATTTGACAAAAAAAAAAAAAAGACTAGAGGAAGTGTTTATTTTACCACTGACCACGCTGTTTGTTAATTTTGTAATTAACCCCAGGTCCAAATCATGGTTGATAAAAACAGATACGATTTCAGTTGCACAGTATTGATATTTATTTTTAGAAAGCAAGCACAGAAAACAGTAGAAAATGCTTTAACACAAAAACTGATACAGTTTTTAAAGCCACATTAGAACAATTCAAGTGCTTACAAATATTAGTTATTGCAGTGATACCACAGGAATACCAAAAGATATAATTTTCATAAAACAGAGCAAATGTTTTACAAACGAAGACCATAAAAATGTATTTTGAGGATTCAATGTTCCGTTCTGTCATCACCGTTATTCATTCATCGTCATACAATCTTTTAGTTAAAGTTATTTTGTCATCAGGACACATTGATCTCGTTTAACCTTAACAAAAAGCTGATAGTGTCGTAATACTGGGGACGAAAGTAACTGCAAACTAAAGTATTACTATCCTGAGAAGTAGCCAACTCAGAAATTTATCAATACCTTTTTTTTGGGGGGGAGAAAAATAAGTTAGGAAGGAATGTATTACTGCTTTATTCATCTTAATATAGATTAAATGACAGTAGCTGATGGAAAATGCAAAGAGCAAGCAACATAATTCGATTTTGTGCTCAACAAAGGCCACAAGCTTGCCAAGCCAAACATCCCCTAATGTAAGGGAAGAAGACTTTTACTTAATTTGTTAATAGTTGCTAAATATACACCAGGAAATAAGATTGTTGCTTTTGTGCTTTCATATTTTAGAATAAAGATCTTCTCTGGGTCATACGCTCACAGAAAAGCTCGACCAAACATCAGGAATGTCCAACCATTCAACATTGCATCAAGACTTCATTAATCACTGAGTACTGAGTTCTGGTAAGTTGAGCTTACGCTACGGTACAGCTCACAATGTACTGATACAGTACCGATACAGTGTGAAAATCTAATTGAACTTCATCTCTACACATTTATGGGAAGTAATTCCCACATATACTGCATGTCCTGTACAATAAAAGTATTAGAAGATCCACATCGCAGGCACACACTTAACTGCTTAAAGAACGTCATTACTCCAAAACCTGCCATTTGTACATATAAAGCCTTCTAATTGTTCAATACAATCACTGAATATTAGCCACAACAGAAATACCATGAAAGTCTACATAACTGGCAAGAAACACGTGAACAGAATACTCTTGAAATAAAATAAAAATACAACTAGCAATGTCGAAATTAAATTAAAATCATGTTTCCTTAATGTTTGTTTAAGTTTGATACCATTTCCTCTGCTTGTTATGTGATCTAAATCACATTAAATAATGTTTAATAAACAATCAAATAGCGACGTAGGCAGGGGGCTGGATTGGGCATGTAACAGAATAATCTACATAGCTTTTTTTTCCAAATTAAACGTACAGCTATCATTTTAGGCTAGCAAGGAGCGATTTAATTCATTTCAATTTGATCTTTCTTTTCTAACTAAAAACCCGCCATGTTTACACCAGCCTGTGCTTTTAATAGAGAACAATATTTATTTGGAATTGCTCAAAAAGTGCTAAATAACAGTATAAAGGCCACTAAAACAAGAAATGTATACGTCTCCAATCCCCAAGAGAAGGAAATCACACATTGTTTGTTTGCGATAATCTATATCCAAGAGTACTTGAGGTGAAATAAATCGGTTTCATTTATAACAGTCTTTCAATAAACTTTATAATACAGGGAGATGCAACTCTTGGCATGCAATCCAAGGTAACTCTGACAGTCTGAATACTGTTAACAGAAAGGAGGAGTATTCAGCATGATCAAATGCTAATAATAAATCCCTGGGTTTAGACTGCGAGTTAGTCGAATCCAATGGTTAGGGCTACAAATGTGCAACTTTTACGTATGGCTCTGCTCGTGACTCCACAGACTGAACGCGGTCTTAAAAGTCCGGTGACAGAATTTGCACATGTACTGCCGTTTGAAAGTGAGTGCGGAGAGTGTTGGGGCATGGTAAAATAGCGTGTCGGATTCCTGAGGGGTGGTCGTTTTGTCTGTGCTGTCGGACTTGTCGTGAGATTGTTCACCAGGTTCGTTGTCACCATTCTTGTCCTGCTCTGGCTTCTTCAATTTGGTTGATGGTGATGCTGAGCCTCTTGGTTCGTCCTCTGAGGCGTCCACCCCAGATTGGGTTGCTTTGAGTGGAGGTTCTTGAGAAGATGGAGCCTCTGGGATGGAAATAGTAAGAGGTGGAGAAGGAGATGGAGAAGACGGAGGCCTGTCGATCTCTCTCAACCCTGGCTCTTCAGATGTGGACATGTGGGACTGGTAGTGGCTCCAGAGGCGGAAGTTGGTCCTGAATGCTTTGTGACATATGTGGCAGATGAAGGGTTTGATGTGGCAAAGCAGTTCCTGATGTCGTTCCAGGTCTTTGTGGGTGCTGAAAAGCTTCCCGCACTTCTCACAAGGCCAAACCCCTGGTTCTTCAGGTCCAATAGAAGCACCACTCACATTATCCTTAGCGGCTGACACGGCTTCCTCTTGAGGTTCCTCTTTAACCTGCAACTCCCCTTGACCATGAGCACTCAAGTCTTCTGGGACATAGGATGATGAGTCTTCTGAATCATACATGGGTGGAACTGAGGAGTCGCTGTACGCTGCTTCCTCCCTTGGGTCACGTATCGACTCCTGAGGAGGGGGAACTCCAAGAGCATTGGATGATTCATTGTTATTGCTTTCCTGGAGACTGAGAGTCAACTGCTCCTTCACACTCATCATATTGTGATTGTGAACCTCCACCTGATGACGCCATATGCTGAAAGAAGACTTAAATGTGCGCATACACTCAAGGCAGGTCAGCTTTTTGTACTTGCAGTGTGCTTCGTGGTCTTTCTTGACCACAGTGTTGGAGAATCGAAGCCCACAGTATGGACAGACAGTTGCATACCTGCAAGCACGCTCATGATCTTCTAATTCAGTCAAAGTAGGGAGTTTCTCATTGCAAAGCCGGCAAGAAAAAGCATCCTCGTGTTGGCTTTCTTTAAAATGTGGCAGCTGCTGCTGTTTATATTGAAGGTCTTTTTCGGGATCAGTGTCAAGGTTAGCCTGTTCGGTGGAGTGACCCTTCATGTGGAGCTTTAAGTGCGACTGGAAAAAAAACATTTTGCCACAGAAGGGGCACCCGTATGACCTTGATCGCCTGCTTTTCCTGCCGAAGGTTTGTGACTGCAGGCCTTGCTTGGTTCTCCTGAGCTTCATAATCAAGGCTTTTTTAATCTCCCGCTCTCTGACAATATCGATTAGCTTCCTCTGAAACTTTTCATCCAGGACCGAGTAGGAACTGGACGAGGGTGCAGGATTTTGCACCACGCCATGCTGGGTTTGGCAGTGAGTCCAGACCTTGAAGTTTGTATGAAAGCGTTTGTGGCAGATGTCACAAGCATACGGCTTCTCTGGATTGTGGTACATGTTCACGTGGCGATAAAGACCCGCGTTTGATCTGAAAACCTTCAGGCAGTTCCAGCACTTAAACATTTTGTTTGGCCGAAGTTCTCCGGGTTCCTCAGTACTACTGTCCATGTTAGAATTGTAAGGTGCTTCATCTAATGTGGTCTCCTGATGCAACAGATGGTGCTCATTAACAGACCTGGATCTCTTAAAGGGCATGTAACTACAATCCATCTTACTCTTCCTCTTCACAGAGGCAGTGAAATACCCTCTGGGACCTTCATCATAGTTTGCTTGAAAGTCTTTAAAATTCACCGGCAGGTTGTCTCCAACAGTAATGCGCACAATTTCTGAAGGGTCAGCAAGGGGACTGCTCGGCTCTGCTTTAATTCTATGTTGGTTGGTTTGAGTACCTTCTGACACAATTGGATGTCTCGACCTGAGAAGAAGCGGCATATCTTTTGACACCTGATCCACAAGTTCAGGAGGGGGCGACCTTGCTAATGTGGGCATTAACTTGACAACAGATTGTTCTCGACCTTGTGAGTCTTTTAGTTCCAGTGCTGGAGAAAAAACTGGAACAGGACTATCCATGGACAATGATCTGCGTAGCAGACTTTTAATAAGTGGCCCACTCCGGTCTACGGTTTGGCTCCGTAGACCTTGATGCTCACCCACTGGTCTGGAATCATGCAATGTCGCCATTCTTCCATCCATGGCTCCATCAGATTGATCTGATTGTAGACTAGCATGCTGTACTGACTCACTGAATGACACAGAGGATGTTAGCTGTGGTCTCATAGATGGCGGTCGGTATTCGGTCCGACGCCTCAGTATGGATGTTGGAGAGGAGATGATAGATCCACAGCTGCCATCAACTGTGTTGTTGTTTGAATGTCTGCTGTTGGAGGTACTGTTAGTCTCTTTTTCATTTGGTTTGACTTGTCCTGAGGATTGGCTCTGGTCACTGAAACTGTGTGCGGGACGCTCTGTGACCTGCTTAAATAATTTTCCCTGAAGACTCAAACTTTTCCTCTGAAACACATCAGTGCCGTACTGATCTCCCTGACCTTGATGTACAATAACACTTCTCTTTTCATAGGTGCCATCCTCCTCCTCAGAAGCTGAAATCCGTTTTCTTGACACACAGTATGAAGCCTGGGGTCTTACAGACATGATATTGGTTAGAAAAGGAATGCCGAGGCTGTATCCCAGCTCCTGTATGGCCGCCAGACTACATTTCTCCACAAACAGAGACGAGGAGTAGATGTAGTTTAGCACAATCTCAAAAGCATCGGGCTCACAGAAGTCAAGCTGAACAATGGAGCGGTTCTCTGAGTCCCTTCTGGAGAACACAGACTGGAAATACTCACTGCAGGCTGCAAGGATGCTTTTATGGGCCTGGTACTGTTGATCACCCACTAACAACACGACATCACAGAGCTGGCCTTTCAAACGCTGCTCGTTGAGGGAACCCAGCAGTGAAATACCATGGGCAGGGTTGCAGTAGTGCCCCAGGCTATCCATTTTGGCTGTGAAGGGGAGTAAAAAGGAAAACACACATTTAGTGACATCACAAGAGAGATAGGATGCCCCAAAATTAACATTTTCTGTTATTTTACTCAATCTTGGGCTGTCCAAGTCTGGACTTTTTATAAAGTTTCTTGCACAGACTGATTGGTTCACTTCGAATGACCTTAATGTATTTCAGCTAAAATCTTCTTTAATATGACTGAGAAGAAAAGTCACCTACATCTTGGATGGCCAGAGGGTGAGTAATTTAACATCAAATCTTGTTTGTGGGTGAACTACCCCTTTAATGCACAAGACAATGTATAGACCATTTTGAGGCATGTAAACAATAACTATGGTCCTGACGTATTTCCTGTTTTACATTTTAAATTTCAATAGCTTCCGAGAGTCAAAAAAGTTCCACATATTGATAAATACTGTAACAATTGCTGTTATAACATCAAGTTATGATTGAATCGCCTTTTGTTACAGATATGACATAGTTTGACAACAAGCAGGAAATGTTCATGGGCCAATGACATCACCACATTGAAATGGTCTATATATTCGTCTGTAAATACAATGTGCATTGTTATTTCATGTTAATTCATAATAGATCAATTATTAATTTTAATTTATGCAATTCTGAATGTACAAACTACATTATTATTACATTATTGTTACATTATAACAAGTTGTCATAAATTGATCATGCATTAAAATTTTAAAGGGTTATATCATTAGGGCTGGGCCGATAAACGTTATTATATCGAATCGCGATAAACTTTGTCAATAACAATGATAAGCTCTGGACTTTTTTTACTCTATATTGATCTAAGAGCCAATCACAAAGCAGAATGTGTAACAATGGGAATCTAAAAGTGTGTTGATATTGTTATTGATGATATTCAGCCACCGAAAATTTATTGGCTCAAAAAATGTTATGCCATTTAATGGTCCCTCTAATGTTTGACCCTTCAGTCATTGTTGGGGCACTCTTTTAAATCTGGAAGCATTAACAACTAATATCAAAATATATTTCGTTATTATTCAGTATGGAAAATAATTATCGAGATAGCATTTTTGCCATATCGCCCAACCCTAGTTATCATAATTTACTCGTATGTAAACAAAAATCACATGTCTAACAAAATATGCATTTAAAATAGTGTTTTTGTTTTATTTCTTTTGATAAAACTGTTGCACAAAATAAAGTTTAACATGTAGATACACCAAAACATGCATATTAATCTCATGTGCACAAAATAAACAACAGTGCATTAGTATATTATGACAATCAAATAAAGCGTAAAACCCAGTTAGCGGCCTGTCCAGTGTCTGCGCATGCGCACAGCGAATGCTGATTACATCATGTCTAACGTTAGTTACAGTTGGTTTTATGGGACTATTCGCTCATGAAAACGAGGCGTGGGTATGTTTAGATTTGCAACCGGAATAATTTCGCAGCATAACCCTGCTTAAATCATGACCTCAAATAAAACTATTTGTTGATTCTGCGCTGCCAAACTGCGGGCACATTATTAAACACGTCACAAAACACAAGACACCGGTTGCGTTTGTTCACTATTCAGAAGATCGGAAATGAAGAGACGAGAACACGAGTCTGCGCGCGCACGCATACACACACACACACACACACGCTCTCTCTCTCTCTCTGTCACCAACTGCGCAGACGTCGCATCCTGCACAACAGGCTGGTGAGAGAGTGAGATCGAGAAAATCTCCTCGGCGTTACGTCAGGAAACACCGCTTTTACCCAAACAACATCCAACTACTTCAATTAGACGACGAAATAAAGTTGTTGAGGATTTGGACTCACCCTGGCTGGGTGGCTTTGGGCGCCGCGGAGCTCCGACACTGGACTTTGTTTCAGAGTTGCGTTGAGCATGAAGCAGTCGTGATTCCATCCATCTTGTATTTGACGTCATCCCACTCTAGGGATGAGGTCATCGCTAAGAGCGCTCGTCACGTGTGCTGCTCTCCGATTGGCTGCCGCGTGAGCTGTGGGCGGGCACGGAGGAAATGAGCGGAGGATGACGGACTGATAAACAGCGGAGATATGTTTGCACGTATGCACACACGCGTTAAAGTGACAGGTGGCATTTTACTTTGAGCGTGCATACAGAAATCAGCTCATTTGACATTCTCCTGCAAGTGAGCATTTGAGCCAGGAGTTTTCAAACTTTTAGATGCCAAAGAGTCACATATTTGATCATTTATCGTGTACTGTAAATACTTTTTGTTGTCTAAAAGTTGAAATAAACGCCTGAAAGCATTGTACATTTTTATTTTATTCAAATAAAAGCTCTAAATTACATAATATTTTTAATACGAGTACTATTTTAAAACAAAATATTACGTTTATAATGGATAGTTTATCCAAAAGTGAAAATTCTGTCATCATTTGCTCACCCTTCACTTGTTCATGTTTATTTTTTCTGTTGAAGACAAAAGAAGATATTTTGAAGAATGCTGGCAACAGGCACACATTGACTTCCATAGTTTTTTATTATTATTTTTGAGCTCATCATTCAATCTATTTATTAACTTATGTCAGTCTGTGTAAATATATATTTACTCGGTTTTTATATTAAAGTAATTGTATACGATATATGAAAAGGCTTATATGCAGGCACGCTGCTGGCCAAAAGGGTGCCCTAAGCAAAGTTTTACTGTGGTGCCCCCACGGAGGTACACAAAAATATGAACACACACAAACATATGTATTTAAACATTTATTTATTTTTGTAGGGGTGTGCGTCTGGTGGGCCACTAATACTATCTCTGGGGGCCCCAAAACAGCGTGGGCCCTTGGAATCGTCCTAACTTTCCCCTCCTAGCTGCACCCCTGGTGATGCTATCATGTCAATATGGACCAAAATCTCTGAGGAATATTTCCAGTACCTTGTTGAATCTATACGAAGGATTAAGGCAGTTCTGAAGGCAAAAGGGGGACCAACCTGGTACTAGTAAGGTGTACCTAATAAAGTGGCCGGTGAGTGTATATTATATGATATGTTCCTGGATGAACATCTATGTGGATCCTGGAACAACATTCCAATAAGCCAATCAGAATTAAAAGATTTCACAAACAGGGCTTAGCTTAAGCCAGGACTAGACCTTAGTAAATTAGGCTATTTAAGCCACATTTTTAAAAACAGCCTTAGAAAAATACATTACTAGTGTGCACCTGTAGAAAAAAAATGACACTGACATATTTTAAGACATCTCACTGCAAGTTATTTTCAGTTGAGACAGCTCAAACGTGCAATTTAATCCACGACTAGCCTTAAACCTTGTTTGTGAAACCGGGGGCTAGTGTTTATGTTTAGGCTTACGGTTAGGTTTATGCACATTTAGATGATTGTTATCCAACTTTTATTCCCCTCTGATTTGGGGAATAATTTACAGTTATGGTTGGGTTTAGGGGCAGGGAATAGGTATGGATTACATTTTCCAACAAAAATGGCATTCCAGGATCAACATAGATGTTAATCCAGGATCGCATTGTACTTGGCAAAATCATGTTGTGCCTATGACACTTACATTGTTTACCAAACAAGGGGCTCTAATTGGATTTGCATTGTAAAAGTTACAAATTTATTATTATTTTTATTTCACATGTTACTCTACCCTAAAACAATTCGCATGAACCTGTGGATTTTGGAAAGAATTCTGCACAGAAAAAATGTCCATAGATTCTGTCTTCTGACCAGCTTTCTTCAAAAAGAAAGAAACTCATAAAGGTTTAAAACCACATGGGAGAATAAATGATATGGTGATTATCATTTTGGGAGAACTTTACCTTTATATATGTTTGCCAGCTTTTCAGACATGTTCTTATTGTTTTATTTGACAACACAATACCAATATATTATTAATATATTTTGGATAATATTTATTTATTATTTTTCTATGGATTTTTCTACCTACTTACTATAGTACTGTATTTATTTACTTAATTGTTGTTATTTTCTTCATTCGTTTATTTTCTTTTCGGCTTAGTCCCTTTATTAATCAGGGGTCGCCACAGCGGAATGAACCGCCAATTTATCCAGCATATGTTCCATCCAGCTGCAACCCATCACTGGGAAACATCCATACACACTCATTCATACACACACGCTACGGTCAATTTAGCTTACCCAATTCACCTATAGCGAATGTCTTTGGACTTGTGGGGGAAACCAGAGAACCCGGAGGAAATCCATGGGAACACGGGGAGAACATGCAAACTCCACACAGAAATGCCAACTGATCCAGCTGAGGCTCGAACCAGCAACCTTCTTGCTGCGAGGCGCTAGCGATACCCACTGCGCCACCGCGCTTTGAATTTATAATTCTATGTATTTCCAATCATTTCCCCAGGCCCAGGTCTAAACGCCACTGATTTAACCAACGTGTTCCTGTCAAATAGCTACGTTTCTATCCACCAAATTTTCTGCGCATTTTGGATATGCGCATAAAAAAACAGTTGATAGAAAACCAAGATGCGCATAAATTTTGAAAATGCGAATAAAAACTTATGCGCATAACTGAGTAGGATAAACTTCTTATTCGATAAGAAAAGATGCGCATAAACTTCGATGAAACACTTTTACCGAACAAATTCCAGTATGCGCTTAAAAAAAGGTCATGTGATTTTGATCTAAGAGATCATGTGATGATCAAAATGTGTGTGAATGGATAAATCAGCAGGCTGAGCACATCGTAAAACATCTGAAATGTTGTTTTGGTCATTCTAAAACTCCGTAACCATTTCAGTATTAGTGTTTTTATATTATTAATGACCTCCAGAATCAAGAGCGTCTGTGCTCCGCGTCTCACGCCTTCAAACGCCACCGCATGTTCACTGCATGTCAGGATTGCCTTCTGAGGCACAAGTCATTTATTAAATGAAGAAAACACTCATGCAGCTTCTTCTATTGCAGCAAATTCTGTTTTTACTGTTGATATTTGGTGCCAGTTAATCAGGAAGTGACAATTTTGTTTGCTTTGACTCGTTGGATGAAAACGCTCCTTTATTCGCACATCTTTTATGCGATAATCCAGTTTTGCGTATTTAGTTCGCATTTTGGGATGGAAACATAGCTATTGATTCAAATGTTTAATAGCAAAGTTGCAAAAAATTAAAGTGCAATCCAAAATGTGTTCTGTTTGTTTATAGTTTGCACACAATAATGCATTTGATTTGCTAAAAAGGAAAGACATTAATAGAGGGACTTTTTGATATAAAATATTGGCTCATTAAATTAAATCAATTTCATCTGATTAATAAAAAAACATTTGAATCAATTAGAAAATCATTAATCATGAAATGATGATTCATGTTTTATCATTAGCATAAAGTGGTGTTAGTGAGACCAGCAGGGGGCGCTCAACCTGTGGTCTGTGTGGGTCCTAACGCTCCAGTATATTGATGGGGACTCTATACTGCTCAGTGAGTACCGTCTTTCGGATGAGAAGTTAAACCGAGTTCCTGACTCTGTGGTTGTTAAAAGTCCCTGGCATCCTGGCCAAATTTGCCCACTGGCCTCAGTCCATCATGGCCTCCTAACCATCCCTATATCATAATTGGCTTCATCACTCTGTCTCCTCGCCACCAATCAGCTGGTGTGTGGTGCGTGGTTGGCACAATATGGCTGCCGTCATATCATCCAGGTGGATGCTGCACACTCATGGTGGATGAAAAGATTCCACCCAAAAATGTGTAAAGCGCTTTGAGTGTTCAGAAAAGCACTATATAAATGTAAGATAATAATAATAATAATAATAATAATAATAATAATAATAATATTATTATTATCGGCTGTGCGGTGGCTCAGTGTGTAGCACGTTCGCCTCACAGCAAGAAGGTCGCTGGTTCGAGCCTCGGCTGGGTCAGTGAGCGTTTCTGTGTGGAGTTTGCATGTTCTCCCTGGGTTTGTGTGCTCCAGTTTACCCCACAAGTACAAAAACATGTGGTATAGGTAAATTGGGTAGGCTAAATTGTCCGTAGTGTATGTGTGTGTGGATGTTTCCCAGTGATGGGTTGTGGCTGGAAGGTGATCCGCTGTGCAAAACATGTGCTGGATAAGTTGGTGGTTCATTCCGCTGTGGCGACCCCAGATTAATAAAGGGACTAAGCCGAAAAGAATATGAATGAATCATTATTATTATCATTATTAAAAGTTTCAGCACTAATAATCACATTTTCTGATTTTAATTTGTAGCACTTCTAAATAATCCCACTGTATTGCACCGAAAGGCTTTCATTAGCTTTAAAGTTGCTTATATCCCTATAAGTTGATATATCCCTATGCTATAAAACACTATATATGATATGTACATGCTCATCAAGGCGAATAACTAATAATAATTGCACACAGGCCTGATTCTAGAAGGTCTGAGTTCTTCCCCTCTGAAACTAATTAAAATGATATGATTAATAAGGTTTGTCAAAGTGTCACGGGACGTTGCGCTCATATTTTCCTAAGGGAGACATAAATTTCATTTACCTGTACACACGCCAAGTTGTAAGAAAGTGAAACTACACAGTGATTTGAACATTGTCCTGTGGGTTTGTAATGATTGTGTAGGAAAACTGCATGCAAAATATTCAGGGCTTTGATTGTTTTTGTGAAAAAAATATATATGAAAAGCCTTAAGTGTCTTCAAAGTCAAGGAAATGTCTACAATTGTATACTTTTTAATGTATTTTAATTATACTTTTAATTTATTCTTTACGTAGCCATTTGTATTTTATTTGTCTCGAGACTTCCGGTCTTATTCACTTCTCTTGATTATTAGACGTTAAAAACAGCTTGTTTTCCTGCTTGATGTTGCAAACCAGTATTATCTTATTATATTAAATTTTTTATGTATAACAAGTACTTTTGACTATTTTCTGCTGTTTATTGTTCCTAGTCATTTCTCCCATAGGCAACTGAATCGAAAGTTGTAAAACAATCGCAAAACGAGCACACTTCTGCATTGAAGAATATTGCTTGCTGTTTTATAAATTAATGCATTGATTGGACGCAATATCACATTTTCACTATTTAAAAGAAACTAACACAGGAAAATATATTTTCTACAGTATATTGGAAAGTCAGCATGAGGTATGGAAGTTAAGATTTTTTTTCCATATTGTGATGTATGCTCTTGAAATGAGAAAAATTGTTGCTAAGAAAATGAAGAAAGTTTGACAAAGGACTGATAGCCCCGCCCTAAAAGACTGATAGCCCATAGACATTATTTTTTTTGATCTCCGGCCACTGTGGCTAGTAGTTTTCTATTGTTACTAGCCATTCGCCGTTATCACTAGCCACAATTTTGTTGTTGGGAAAATATATTTTATATGCATAAATTTGACTTTGGCATGCTAAAATTACTTCATTTAGATTTTGTGTTTTTTCCACTTGCCTCCTCGTTCATTTAACTGTTTTTTGTTTATAAGCTTACTCAATGAGCATGAGTAAATGGGTTATGCTTTCATAAAAAAGTGTCGCATTGCAATAAGTTTTCTTTCACATGACTTTTCAGGGCTCAACACAATAAGGATTTACCTTTTTTTTCTCTGGCCACACCAAACTAATTATTTCCTTGCCACAAATTTTAAATAATGTGTCAAAACAAGCAAAATACTGCTGTATACATACACTTTTTATTCAACAAAACTATAAAAAAATATATATTCTCACGCATCTAAAACTTCGCACAGTGGTCTGTTCTGGCTCAAGATTGACCAGTTAACTATGCGTACAACAACATATTTAAGCAATGTTATTGTAAAGGATGATTATTAAACTATATTAACAAAAATAACAGCAAGCAAAAGAAAGCGGGTAAAAACATTCCGTGCGCGATAATGAAAGGATAATGCCGCGCACACGGTTAATGTTAGGCCAATTAATAATCTGTTCAAAGAATGGTTAAAGCAAAAGCAACAACAACTGCGGCTGCTTACAAAGAATCTTTTCAAGCCCTTGAAGGACTGTGGGTGCACGAGCATCGCACTAGTTTCGTTTCCAGGCACGATTTCTTCGAGTGAGGAAAGGCACAGGAGCTTTTAAACACTCGTGCGCATCAAATCATCTGTGGGCGTGACACTAAAGCCCTTGTCAGTGAGTGAGGAAAGCCTGTCTCACCGTGCGCGAGATCCTCTCATTCATTATTCACTTGCTTTCTTCTGCTCGCGCGAAAAGCTGTTTTTGTCAGTCGTGCTGCTTCTCGATTCTAAGATCACATTACGCATATAGACAAACGGTCATAACAGTCTAATCCAGGGGTGGGCAAACTTTTTAGACCCGAGGGCCACATCAAGTTTTGCAAACCAAGTGAAGGGCCACATGTCAAATCCTTCAAAAAATAACTTTTATAGTGGCAGTATGCATGGAACATGTAATATCGGACAGAAACGTGTCACATTAACACACATTTTTTAATAGTTATTATTGAGTCATATTTACAAGTCAGATTAATTTGCACAGCTATTTATATTTACTTATCAATCATCATCATACAATAAAATAATTCCTTATAAAATATAATAATAATAATAATGTAATAATTACTACATGGGAGAATAGAAAAGATTTTGTCTGATGGAAAAAAAATCTCATATTAACACATTAAAAATAATTTGAATGTTTGCGTGAAAAATGCCGACTTAGGTTGTAGTCTTTAAAAACAGCAATACTTTCTTGGCATATAAGACATATCGCTTTCTGTCCGATATTGGTGAATAAGTATTTTGTTGTCCATTCTTCCTTAAACACACGACAGAGTCAATTTTTCTTTTTTTTTTTTTTTGCCTGACTCATTTTCAGTCAATAACGGTCGAGTGCATTTTAATATCCGAGAGTGTGTTCTAATTTTACTGGTTGCGCTAACTAAACTGCGTGCAATACTGCCATCAAATGGTGTTCATTTGTATTGCATCATTAATTTACTAATTCTGAAACCAAACCGTTACTCAGCAGCATTTTAAAAACTCCCTTGCGAGCCGGATGAAAGAGTTTAGTGGGCCGCATATGGCCCACGGGCCGTAGTTTGCCCACCTCTGGTCTAATCTTTAGTGACGACGAGCCAGCACTGGTAATTTAAAAATGAGTTTCAGCCAGCCAAAGTGGCTAGTGGGAGTGGCTGTCTAACCTGCCACAACTGAAATCTACCTGCATTTGGCGGGTGTTAATGTAAAGCCCTGCTTATATATAAGAAGAGTAAATTCATGAGTAAATTCAAGTAAGTTCATGCCGACCAGGAATGGGCAAAAATACATTGAAATGTATTTCAAAATAAAATACCAAATACCTCAATTTTACATGTATCAAAATAAACTACAAAATACAGCAGCCACAACAAGTATCAAAATAAAATACTGTATTTTGAAAATATTACAAAATACTTTTACGAGAGAGCATGAAATTTCTTTGCAAACTCTCCATCAATAGGCATATTCAATCAATCCCTTAGCCATTAAACTGAGTTAGTGAAGTAAACGATGATTGATAACAACAGCGTTTCTCTGAGCAAGTTTAAGTCAGCTTCTCTGCCAACTCATTCACCTCTATTCCTGTACATGAGGTGTTCATAAACCTTGGTTTCTCTTTCATTTTAGTATAAATTTTGTACAAAATTCATACAGAAAGTCCTGTCTTGAAGTATTGTAGGTATCGGTAGGACTCATTTTAATGTTGTTTGTCTTATTTTTTGGCATCTAAAACTTTTATTTGTGCAGTTTAGATTTTTTCAGTTCTTCTTTAACTTGAAGAGTCTCTGTTTACCCCGTAGTGAACACCAGTACACCATCTTTAGGTGTTTGTTTATTTCCAAACTGCATTTCCACCTGCACTGAGACTGAGAATGATTATGTGCTGTAGGCTCCATATTCCTGTTTTTGGACTGATATTTTATACTATCTCATTTCTTAAGCAAAGATGCTGATGCATTGTAAACAATATACTGATATTAAACATTGTGCAGTATACTATTTTCAATGATTGTGGACTTCATTGTGGATTGTGGTCTGTTATTTTTTTATGTGTATTGTATAATTTACATCCAAACTCCAAGTATTGACCACCACCTTCAATAACCGAAAGCCGGCAGCTAGCTCTCTGCAACTTTCACATGGTCATCCACTGAAGCATGCTGAGCATGGTCAGTACCTGGATTGGAGACCACATGGGAAAGCTAGGTTGCTGCCAGAAGTGGTGTTAGTAAGGCCAGCAGGGGGCGCTCAACCTGTGGTCTGTGTAAATCCTAATGCCCCAGTATAGTGAAGGGGACTCTATACTGCTCAGTGAACGCCGTCTTTCAGATGAAAAAAACGATGTCCTGACTCTCTGTGGTCGTTAAGAATCCCAGGATGTCCTTCGAAAAGAGTAGGTGTTTAACCTCGGCATCTTGGCCAAATTTGCCCACTGGCCCCTGTCCATCATGGCCACTTAACCATCCTCATATCATAATTTGTTTCATCACTCTGTCCACCAATCAGCTGGTGTGCTGTCTGGCGCAATATGGCTGCCGTTGCATCATGCTGCACACTGGTGGTGGATGAGGAGATTCCCCCCAAAAATGTGTAAAGCACTTTGAGTGTCCAGAAAAGCGCTATATAAATGTAATGAATTATTATTATTATTATTATTTTATTAATCACTTTTCTGTTCTGATCTCAAGCTTAGGCAGATAACTGTGAAAGCACCAATCAGAGACCGCTTTTTTATAAAGTCAACATGTAGACTTTTTACAAAGTATTTTACAGTATTTTAACTAAAGTATTTTGATACAAAATATGAACCCATTTTCATAAATCCTATCGAATACAAATGACAAAATACTACTTTGTATTTGAAATGCGTATTTGAAATACATGTATCATAAACATTGCCCATCCCTGATGCCCACTTTAAGCTTTATTTCTTCTCCTCAGTCAGTTTGCATTGTCGAATAGTGTGTTGAATTATGATCCCCTCAGTATTTTCTCAAGCACACGGTACACTGTGCACTCCTGCTCTCTGCATGAGAACACATTAGTCACTCGGTGAGCGCATAACACTGACATTCTTTAATTAGGCTATTTTTCACACCACATTAATTAGCTGCTAGATTTATCCAAATGCCAGCCTGTCTGCTGATAATCTGCTGTCCGTATGTGTGTGTGAATGTCTGTGCAGTATTTACGACTTGTAGCATGTTCTCAATGGCTGAACATTGTGTGCACAGCTAATTCTGAGCAAACTGCTTTAATCATGGCACAATGGCGCCGATGTCAATGCAAAACAATTATAATAATAATTCAACACTGCTCAACATAAGTCATAATAGTGAACATGAGGAGCATAATTAGGGACTAAAACCTAAAATGTTCGGTAAGATGCTAAATCAATCAACAAATATAGTCAATCTTGTTTATAATAAGCATCATATTTTCCCTTTTATTCTTAAAACTCCAGTCAAAATGATTAATTATTCCCAACTTTGCATCATCTAACAGATAAAAGTTCAATATAAATATATATAAATCATACTGTAACCGTTAGTAAATTGCTTTTTAAACATGCCAGTGATTGTCTACTGTTGTTACAGGAGTCTTTTGGATTAAAGCAGACTCAAGGGAGAAGATGGGCGTCTGGAAAGATGTGGAAGAGAGCAGCAGGTGTCAGAGAGGTTTGTCTTCTCACAGAGAGTGTGTTAGTGTGTGGAGCTCATAGAGCGACCTGTTACATTCACCATGACTTAGTGAGATTTTTAAAAACAAGAAGCAAGAATTTGGCTCATCAAAATGCATTGGGTTGTTGGTGCTTGGGTAATTACATTCCTCTTTGGCTTCGGAAGAGGGCATGACACTTTAATTGAAGGTAGGAAAAATGTGCTTTTGTGATTTTAAAAGTAGATAGTAGGAAGAGTACAATATATACATTTCATGTTGACCTTGTCATGCTTTGGTAAACCTTTGGATCTCTTATTGAGTCTGTTTTGCAAGAAAAAAAAATCTTTGCAATGTTGGAAACTTTCTGAATTTAGGTGATTTTTTTTCTGTCCAGTGAGATGTTGTCTGTAAATATGAATCTCTCTTCAATTAAATGTAATTTTATACTCGTAGTTTTGACTTACAAAGTATAACTGCTGTTTTGGCCTGTACTATACTGTGGTCACTAAAATGCAATATAGCGTTTATGCAGTGAGATGAATTGAGTGCTATAAATATGCATACTTCTTTTTTTAATACTACTGTTACATTTTTTTAAGATTTATTTTTGGCATTTTTGCCTTTATGATAGGACAGTATATACAGTATTTACACAAAATTAAAGTTGTAGAGACAGGGGGCTGGGATTGGAAAAGGTTAACGAATCAGTACTCAAATCAGGCGCCCACGGTGTAGTTACATTACATGTCAGCGCACTGACTACTAGTCCATTGGTGCCACTGTTCCCAATTGAAAATATACAAATACATTTATTCAGGATGTATTACTGTAAATTAAAGATGCGTTAAATAGGTCGAAAATGACAGTACAGACATTTAGAGTATAGTTTTTAAATATATTTCTGTTTAAACATAAAAATACTCTTCTTTTTAACTTTCTATTCATCCCAGAGTCCTGTTTTTACACCAAATATTATGTGTTTTCAATACTATTTCAAAATGATATGACACTAATGTTTTTTGTGACTATGGACCACAAAACCAGTTTTAAGTGTCAGTTTGGGAAACTGAGTTGTATGCGTTATTTGAAAGTTAAAAAAAACTATAACATTGATATTTGGTTTGTTAGGATTGGACAATATTTGGCTGAGATACAACTATGTGAACATCTGGAATCTGAAGGTTCAAAAAAATCCAAATATTGAGAAAATTACCTTTAAAATTGTCCAAATCAAGTTCTCTTCCCTGCACACTACTAATCAAAAAAATTGTTTTGTTATATTTATGGTTGGAAATTTACTAAATATTTTATGTAACATAAAGGGGAGCTGTTGCTCCTTTTTACAACCAAAAATTTGGTGGCTGTCGCTTTAAATTTAAATGAGATTGTGTTGTTTTCAAAAGTGGGTGGAGCTACAAATTACTATGCATCAGCATAGTGGCAGATTCAAAACAGTGCTAACGTTAACTATGTGAAAAACTGATAATGTCAAAAGAAAAGAAATCTATGGAGACTTCAGTGTTCAGTTGTGCAGGGGCTCAGGGCTGTTTATGCTGATGAGGGAGAGATCATCACTAATGGGTGGGGCTTTCTATGGAGTCAATCTAGGGCCAATTATACTTGCAAAATAAAAGAAAGTTTTGCAAACAAAAAATAAAGTATTGAGCAAAAAAAAAAAAAAATGCAAATCTCCAAAAATCACAAAGCAAAAATATATTTTTGAGAAAAAAAAAAAAATTTGCAAACAAAAAAAAGAACTGCAAAATTAATAATATTTGCAATAAAAAAACAACTATATATATATATATATATATATATATATATATATATATATATATATATATATATATATATATATATATATATATATATATATATATATAACATTTTTTTAAAGCATTGCCTTTACAAAACCCGTCCAGTCAATTGCAATGCTCATTTTGGTTTGCTTTTCAGTCAACCGTGAGTTTGCGATGCTGTTTTAACTCTGCACTTCACGTTTCTACATGTTTCACTTTGTGGCCCTGATTTGAAAAGGGGGCAGAATGAAGGGAACTTGGATGTTTATGGCAGGCCCGGACCTTTAAGCAACGTCATCACCTGGAGACACAGTATCACCGAGGTGGTCTTACAGCCCAGTAGGTCTCGGCCTGCCGTAAACACCCAAGTTCCCTTGTAATGTTTGGTTTTGTAAAGGCAATGCTATAAAAATGTTTTTTTTTAATTGCAAATTTATTTATTTTTTTACAATGCTTGATTTTTATTTGTAGTTCTTTTTTTGTTTGCAATTTTCCTTTTTTATTTCTCAAAACTTAATTTTCCCTTTGCAGTTCTTTATTTTTGTTAGCAAAATTTATTTTTATTTCTCAAAAATAAATTTTTGCTTTGTGATTTTTGGAGATTTGCATTTATTAATTTTTTGCTCAATACTTTTTTTTTTGTTTGCAAAATTTTCTTTTATTTTGCAAGTATATTTGGCCCTAGATTGACTCCATAGCTTCCCTCCCTCTGATGACATGTACAAAGGGAGAAGTGTTTCTGCAGACTGTTTTATTAAGTGTGATTATAAAAAATAGAATTAATTCATTTTTACCATTAGAAGCTGGGTATATTCACAGACTTTGTCACACAACTGTGCTTAAACCACATATAAAAGTGATTTTTACATAATATGTCCCTATATTCTAATGATTTTTGGCATTAAAGTAAAAGCAATAACTGTGACCTTAAATGCAAGTTTGGTTTTTGCCACATGCAGCATAAGACTGGTTTTGTGTTCCAGTTAAGGAGTGTTTAAACTATTACAGTGATTTGAACTGAAAATTTGAACTACTTTCTTTTTTTTTAGGATATGAGCAGACACTGTCAGGGTATCATCTGTGTAACATGACTGAGTTAGTGTCGATGACCCGGGTGGTCTCTTATCCATCCTCATACACCCAGAGGAGAGCGTGTGGCGGGTGGCTGCCATGGACCATGTGTGACGTCACAGTTTATAAGACAGCATACCAAACAGAGGTGTATTACATCTCCCGACAGGTTAAGACATGTTGCCATGGCTACGAACAAGTTGGTAGTTACTGTGCCTTGTGTGAGTATTTTTCAACTAAATCAGAGTGAAAGTGGAAAGTGAAGAAATGCAGTTTTTTATATTTGATTGATATTTATTTCAGCCTTGAACAGAAGTGCAGAATTCACATCTAAACCAGGACTGTATCCCTCAGCAAGAGTAACAGGGAATCATTCAGACTCTGGAACTGTGTGCAACTGGGACATAGATTGTCCAGAGTGGCAAAAATGCTGTCAGACTGAAAACAACTCCAGCATCTCTCTGTGTTTAGAGCCAGTGCCATCAGGTAAACACTATCCTATGCAATGAATGCAGAATGCCTATTCATTATTAAATAACATACAGTGGGGTTTAAAATGCCAATTTGTGCACAAGCCAACAGAACCTGGTGCTTCAACGTGACAATAACCGTAAGGACAACCTATGAGCTATTGGCAATGGACAAGGGTCTCTTCAACCACACCAGACTGCTGCACTCTGTGGTTTGTAATCATCAGTCTGTCATTCAATTACTATGTTATGTATTTTATTAACTTCATGCATTCATTTTCTTTTCGGCTCAGTCCCTTTATTAATCTGGGGTCACCACAGCGGAATGAACCGCCAACTTATCCAGCATATGTTACATATTCCTTCCAGCTGCAAACCATAACTGGAAAACATCCATACACTCTCATTCACACTCATACACTTCAGACAATTTAGCTTACCCAATTCACCTATAGCGCTTGTCTTTGGACTTGTGGGGAAACCAGAGCACCTGGAGGAAACCCACGCGAAAACGGGGAGAACATGCAAACTCCACACAGAAATGCCAACTGACCAAGCCGAGGCTCGAACCAGTGACCTTCTTGCTGTGAGGCAATCATGCTACCCACGGCGCCACTGTGACGCCCTATTTTATGAACTTCAAGATGCAAAACATCTGAGAAGGGTCTGGCTGTAAACTAACTGCACGTGCACTCTCAGACGTGCACGCGTTTAATGTCTACTCACCCTACCCCTCACTTGCTGTACTGAGTGCCTGTGTCTGAGAGTCCATGTACAAGTCTGCAGCCAGACACTATTCAAAGATCAAGTTGTGTTCCAAAACAAAAGAGTTCCCTACTTAGCATACAATCATAAAGGGACAGTTCACCCAAAAATGAAAGTTCTGTTATCATTTACCCACCCTTCGCTTGCTCAAAATCTATTTAATTTTCTATTTGAGTTTTCTGTTGAACACAAAAGAAGATTCTTTGAAGAATGCTGATAGCTCTGGCGCCCATTGACTTCCATAGTTATTTTTTTCTTTCTATGGGAGTCAGCAACCAACATGCCTCAAAATATCTTCTTTTGTGTTCATCAGAAGAAAGAAACTCAAGTTTAAAGGGCACCAATGGTGAAAATCATCTTTTGTAAGCTGTTTGGACAGAACTGTGTGTAGGTATAGTGTCTATATAAATGTATATAAAGTGTCTTTTTTAAAACTTCCTGACGTTAAAATAGGATCCAAATCCCTCCCATTTTGAGGCTGACCGCAACGTGACCATAGGACCGCAACGTGACGTTTCCCCGCCCACCAAATTGATTGACAGCTGCTTATTAGGATGTCTTCGTAGTAACACGAATAATCATATCAACAAGACAGGACGTCCGCAAAGCAACTGGGATTAAAAGATCTGTTGAGCTCTCTGTGATCATCAATCATGAATTACAGCGATTTTACTGTCTTTATTACCGCAGCAGCATGTCAGCACAATCATAAAAGAAGACACCTCAATCTCGGTTTGCGGACATTAAATCAGATTTATTTTGTACATTAACATAACGAATATCCATACAGCAGTGGATATTAACATGTATCCTGTCACATTTGCGCGCTGTGTGTGTACGTGAACTTTGTAACGACATTGTGCGTGACTCATTGCAGAAAGGCTTGAATTAACTCCACACAAATACATCAAGTAATCATTGGGAAAGTTCTTACTGTAGTATTTCTCACAAACGTTACGTGAGATCTGCTTCCTTCATGTCTGTCACTGTGCTGTTTATCAGACTTAGCCGAGACGGAGATTGAGGCACACTCTGACAGGCACATGGGAATGATGGACACACTACATTGTGTTCAGAGCAGAAAATTCCAATGTTCTGAAAGGTTTAATAAATAATCTGATGGGGGTTTCGAGCTGAAACTTTACAGACACGCTCTGGAGACACAAAAGACTTACCTTAAATCTTGAAAAAGGGGTAAAATAGCTGCCCTTTAAAATCCCATGAGGGAGAATAAACTATGAGGTAATTTTCATTTTGGGGTGAACTATCCCTTTTTTAAGTTTACAAAAGAGGCTTTTCATAGAGATACAATAAAAGAACCATTGGGTCCAACAAATCCTGCGAACTTTCCTAAGTATAAAGAACATTTCAATAATCTAAAGAGCATTTTTCCACTATTAATGCACCAACAGACAATCACCATATTACATTATGAAACTTCTGAGACCTTCAATGACCCAAACAATGGTGACTTAAGATATTCAGTTGGTAAAAACAAGCACCAACCAATGACAACAGGATAACCATACAGGGGTGCGTTTCCCAAACAACGACGTAATTTGCGGCTGAACTATCATAGTACGATGCATCTTTTGGGAAAAGAACGATGTAGTGACAAATGTTTCCCAAAACCCATAGTTTCTCTGTCGCAGATACATCGCTTGAACCATGTTAGTTATAGCGTAAAACGCCCATAATGATGCTCTAAACGGGGTGGAGTAACTTCTTTACAAAACAACCCCATCGTTTCTTTGTGCAAATTATATTGTTTTACATGCACACGCATTTAAAATAAAATCCAATATTAGTTTTGGTAAAAACATGCACTCGCTTTCCATATTAATTGAAATATATGTAAATGGCACATATAGGGCCAATGTTTGCTTTACTAATATTATTGAAAAGATAACCATTACATATTCTATTCTAAAACATCACTTACAAAAGCTAACACTATTCTAATATCATATATAAATCATATAAATAAATAAATAATGAGGCTGTTTATTATAAATATATTTACTTTAATAATAATATTAATGATGATGATTATTATTATTCAGTAGAATATTGTTTATTTATTTGTAATTTTTTTAAAGTCTACTTTTACACTTTGACACATGCAAACCACAGCAGAAAGTTCTAACCAACAGGCCCATGTCATATACAGTACAGATACTTAATTAATAACCCACTATAAAATAAAATAATTAACGTATGCTATGTTTTTTTATTTTCACAAGCTTTGGAGACGTAACATAAATTCCGCTTTTAAATAATAGCTCACCTACATGATATCAATGTTTTCAAAGTGCACTGCGAAGGGAACGCAATTGTAAACAAAGTATTTTTACAGTTCAGTTTTAGCAATCTTCATGAAAGCAAATTACACCTAAGAAAGATGACCTTAATGCTTTTTTATTTTTAATAATTCCAACTTTGAATGTTAGAATGTTCTAAATGAATAGGGCATAGGGGGGATAAGTGGGAATAGACTTTCTAACTACAGCTCCAGAGGTGTAGTTTCAAGTGCTCAAGTTTGCGAGGCAGTTTGCGAATGTTCGTTGGAACGATGGATTTGGGAAACGTCAAATCAACGAACTATGTTTATAACGATCGAACTTGCGACCTTAGTTGGCTAACTGTTTTGAAGCAAACCTTAAATACTTTATCGGCAGTGAGTCCACTGTAAAAATGCTGGGTTCCAAACAATTCCTTCATGTTGTCCCAACACAAATCAATTAAGTTAACTTAACGGTTTATACAAATTTAAGTTGGTTAAACATAAAACAATGAAATTAGCCGGCAGCTAGCTCTCTACAACTCATACATCGCCCACTGAAGCCAAGCAGGGCTGCGCCTGGTCAGTACCTGGATGGGAGACCACATGGTAGAGCTAGGTTGCTGCCTCAAGTGGTGTTAGTGAGACCAGCAGGGGGCGCTCAACCTGCAGTCTGTGTGAGTCCTAATGCCCCAGTATAATGAAGGGTACTCTATACTGTTCAGTGAGTTCCGTCTTTCGGATGAGACGTTAAACCGAGGTCCTGACTCTCTGTGGTCGTTAAAAATCTGAGGATGTCCTTCAAAAAGAGTAGGGGTTTAATCCCGGCATCCTGGCCAAATTTGCCCACTGGCCTTGGTCTATCATGGCCTCCTAACCATCCCCATATCATAATTGGCTTCATCACTCTGTTTCCTCTCCACCAATCAGCTGGTGTGTGGTGTGCGGCCTGGCGCAATATGGCTTTCCCTTCGCGTCTTCCAGGTGGATGCTGCACACTGGTGGTGGATGAGGAGATTCCCCCCCTAAAAATGTGTAAAGCGCTTTGAGTGTCCAGAAAAGCGCTATATAAATGTGAGAAATTATTATTATTATTATTATTATTATTATTATTATTATTATTATTATTAATTTGTCTGCCCCAAAAAATAAGAATTGTGTTTTAACTCATTTTAAATCAGTAGTTTGAACAAGCAGCAAAAGTCTTTTTTGAGTGTATGTTGATCAGCAGTAATGTAAAGTTTGGGTCATTCCACAGGTAACTGGTGCTCTGGGAAATGCTGAGTTTTCTGTGCATCATGTCTGGTCATGGTCAGCAGGGCTCTTCACAACATCTTCCTCGCTGCTGGTTTGTGCTTCTAAAGCTTTCTCTATAGAAGACATCTCTGCAAAACTCTATCAGCTGGGGAACATTGAGGAGGTGGCTAATGTGGTGGTGCAAGGTATGACAAGTACAGGCAACCAATAAGAAGAAATAATGATTGTAGGGTCCAACCAGTTAGTCCAACGACGGTATCTACTGGTGGATGAAGGTTTATTGCCTGTTCGGTCTTTTCAGTGCACAATGTTGATTTACTTTAACTTTAACTCATATCTGACTCCAATTTTAGTATGAGGTGGTTTAGAATATTAATATATTCATTCTCGTTTTATCTGACTCCAATTATAAAACATTGATAAGGTTATTTTGTATCCTTTAATATTATTTTAGGTTATGATTGAATATTCTCTTCGATTCATTATTGTATGTTATTCTCGTTCATTCGGATTCCTATAACATCCCGAGTCTTGTACCGGCCGAGTATACAATCTCTTAACACAAACATGTCAGTCTTGGTCATTAAACAGAGGCGATTAACCACTATTCTAAAAAGGCCGAACCCTACGTACTCAGATTAGAATATTTTTTATGTGGTCCCCATAGATCAGCTATCTGCTAAATCAGAAATTTAGAGATGAAGGTCTATCCCCTTAGATAACCTTTTCCTGTCTATGTATACGTGAACTATGCCAATGTGTTAGTCGGAGCTCTAATAACATCGTATAGCGTGCCACGCTGCTCCGTCTATCGTGTTTTAGTCCGTTACTAACCTGTACAGGGGTTTGTGGTGCTATGGACTTAACGTAATCTACTAGAGATAATAACATGAGATCTGTTTGAATTATTCAAAACATAACAATTTATTAGTCAGGTAACTGTGTATTAAGCCAATTCATTAAACAATCAATACAAGACATCAAATTATCAAAGATAAATCCAAGATCAAAAGATGCATACCTGACATCAAAATATACATAGCGTGGAGCATGAGAGCTCCACGCTACGGGCTAATCTGGGTACAGAATCGCGACGAACATTTAGAAACTTCTCCTTAAGTAGTCAACCAAGAATCTCCTCAAGGATGGGTGTTTGTTGAATAACAAAAGGCATTTACATTTAGTGGCATGTTAGAAGAGTTTCTGCCTATAGGGAACAAATGGTCATTTGAATAAAGGCCCCCTAGGTAAAGGCACACCCTTAGCAGTGGTTCAAAAGATATCTGAAGTTATATATCTATTATTTTGATTATGTCTATTTCTGAGGGAATGAGACCATTGTACCAGTCGCACTGAGACATTTCAAATGATATCAGACATGATAGATAAAGTCACTTGCATTGATATAGAACATTCATACTTTGAAATGACCATTCTGTGTGAGTATGTATGAAGAGAGGGTGAGTGAGGAGAGGGGGTTGCTTCAAATCTAAATGAATGAGAGGAGCTGGCTTTCCCGCATTCCCACCTGGTGGGTTGTGGAGCCGATTGTCTCTGTGTTTCCAGCTCATGTTTGAATTGTCAAAGACATCAAAGTATTTGTGGTATCTCAAGTCTTACAATGATGAAGACTTTTTTTTTTTTTTTTCCTTAAGAAATGGCTCTGCATGAATTTAACAGTAGATAATTTTTTCCATTTTCATGCTCAGTTTGAACTTCATCTATTTCTATCTACAGTGGTGGATATAAGTATTCAACACGTCATGTGTTTTCCTGGGAATAATATTTCTAAGGGAGTGGTTGACATGAAATTGAACCAGATTTTGGTAAAAACCCAAACAATACAAACATAAAAATAAAGCAAAACAAAAAAAAAAAAAAAATCTGAAAATGTGTTGTGTAATAACATTGTTATTGGAATTTACAATGAGGAAGGGCAGAGGCTTGCTGAAGAACTACTGAGAGATTTCAGCTGCTGTCTGGGCTTTCACTGCCTTTCTACACCTCCCTTTTTTCATGTGTTCAATACTTTTTCCCCGCGTCATTATATTTTATAAAACATAACTTCATTTGTAAACTAGTTAGTTTTGTTTTTTTGCATGTATGTATTTCTTTGGTTGTTACCAACATCTGGTGAACATTTCAAGTCAACAGCACCTTTAGAAATATGATTTCTGAGAAAAATGGTGACGCATTCAATACTTATTTCCCCTGCTGTAGATGCCTAAGTCACTATGATGCATACCAAGTTTAGATATGTGCATTGATGACCAGTTCTTTAATTGGATGGATTAATTAGCGAGTGAGTGTATACTGTATGATTTTAGTTTGCTTATTGTCTTGATGAATCTATATCCTATGCAAAAACGCTCATTCATACTGTACTCAATGATCATTTCCTACACAGATGTGGATGAATGTGCTGCTCCGGGATTGAACAGTTGTTCTCCACATGCAGATTGCACGAATACACTAGGTAATTATTCATGTGCCTGCTATCATGGCTTTCAAGACCACAATCCTTCACAGCCTGGAACAGTTTGCATGGGTAAGAAAAGAAAGTTATATAATGATGCTGTTTTTTAGCCACAAGAAATCCCATACATTTTATAGGATCAAGATGCAATCAAGTATTTTGTTTCTAATGCAGCTCCCAGTGTCATTGCACAGCCTTTCATAAACACCACTACTCCATCCTTGATTACTCACTCAGCGTCAGGTACAGTAGATTGAATCATTTAAAACGAATGCTTATGTCTGAGGGCTAATAATGAAATTAGAAATAGCATCCACACTGTAAAAAATTGATGTTACTTTATAAAAGTGAGTAAATCTGCTGCCTTGAAATTAAGTAAATGAACTACACTCACCGGCCAATTTTTTAGGTACTTGTACTGGGTTGGACCCCCTTTTGCCTTCAGAACTGCCTTAATCCTTTGTGGCATAGATTCAACAAGGTACTGGAAATACTCCTCAGAGATTTTGCTCCATATTGACATGATAGCATCACGCAGTTCCTGCAGATTTGTCTGCTGCACATCTATGATGCAAATCTCCCGTTCCACCACATCCCAAAGGTGCTCTATTGGATTGAGATCTGGTGACTGTGGAGGCCATTTGAGTACAGTGAATTCATTTTCATGTTTAAGAAACCAGTCTGAGATGATTCACGCTTTATCACATGGCGCGTTATACTGCTGGAAGTAGCCATCAGAAGATGGATACACTGTGGTCATAAAGAGATGGACATGGTAAGCAACAATATTCAGGTAGGCTGTGGCGTTGACACGATGCTCAATTGGATTGGCTGCATACCTTGGTTGTAACGAGTGGTTATTTGAGTTACTGTTGCCTTTCTATCAGACCTCTGGCATCAACAAGATATTTGCGCCCACATAACTGCCACTCATTGGATATTTTCTGTTTTTCAGATTATTCTTTGTAAACTCTAGAGATGGTTGTGTGCGAAAATCCCAGCAGATCAGCAGTTTCTGAAATACTCAGACCAGCTCATCTTGCACTAACAACCATCATACCTGCCAACACTCCCGTTTTTCCCGGGAGTCTCTCGTATTTCAGACCCATCTCCCGTATTGTTTTGTCTCCCGGAAAACTCCCGGAAGTCCACCCCCACCCCCCCGCTCCTCAGCTTTTAGGTACAGTCCGGCCTGAAACCTGGTACATGTGCGCATGCTCTTCAGACCCCGGAATTCATGAACCAAATGTTGGCAGGTATGACAACCATGCCACATTCAAAGTCACTTAAATCCCCTTTCTTTCACATTCTGATGCTCAGTTTGAACTGCAGCAGATCACCTTGACCATGTCTAAATGCCTAAATGCATTGAGTTGCTGCCATGTGATCCAATCATTGGCTGATTATAAATTTACATTAACGAGCAGTTGGACACCTAATAAAGTGGCCGGTGAATGTTTATTGTGTAATAACGCAATAATAAACGTTTAATAAACATAACATTTCCAAGTTAAAACAGATGTCACATTTTAATTTAAAAATGTTGCTTTTAAGTCAGAAGGTTTACTCCTTTTTAAAGTAAAGTAGGTAACTGCATTTTACAGTGCAAACCAAAACTGAAATAATAACAGCACAGAAAAACAATATTATTGGAATGACTGTTAGTTTTTGTTCTTGTTGTGGACAGGCCTTAATTCTTAAAAATGATAAATAATTATGTACAAACTGTGTTTGTGATGCTGCCGTCTTTTATTAGGAACTAATATGTTCATTGGAGAACCATCGAGTAGTGTCACCTCAGCCCCATTCTGGACATCTTCACATTCATATAATCTAACCAGCAGCCAACCATCTTCTACATGTGGTTTGTTAAGCAATTTTTATCAAGATCACACACTTTTGATAATACATTTTGAGAGATAGGAATAAATAAGCAGTTCTTAGATCAAGCAAATAATGCTTTAAAGAAATAAGACTTTCTCCAGAAGGAAAAAAAATAACAGGAAATACTATGAAATATGTCCTTGCTCTGTTAAACGTCACTTGGGAAATATTTGAATGATAATAATAATTATTAATAATAATAATAATTATTAATTATTAAAATTATTATTAATTTCCCAGTGATGGGTTGCAGCTGGCAGGGCATCCGCTGTGTAAAACATATGTTGGATAAGTTGGAGGTTCATTCCGCTGTGGCGACCCCATATTAATAAAGGGACTAAGCCGAAAAGAAAATGAATGAATGAATGAAAATTATTATTAATAATTTTGCATATCCAGCCAACTTCCACCTTCTTTTTCTTCCCTTGTTAAGATGGCGTACCTGAGATCACCAGCATCTTGTCTTATGATGTCACTGCATCCGCTTTTCATGTGGAATGGACCACCAAAACCCAGCCTGGGGTCACTTTCCTCCTGCTTTTGCAAAAAAACGGGACTGTGGTGCACGCCTGGAATGATGTCATGAGCTTCAACTGGACATTCACAGACCTGAATCCTGCAGCTCTTTACACTGTACGCGTGACTCCGTCTGCCTGCGGTATCCAAGGAAACCCTGTGGAGATCAAAGTGAGGACAGGCAAGTAAATCACTTATATCAAGAGCCTGCTGTGGAATTGATGTCTAATTTTAGAATTTTTTTTTTTTATTGCATATTCAATACTGCAGACTACACATTTCATACTACAGTTAGCCCTCCTGAATTATTAGCCCCCCTGTATGTTTTTTTTCTCCCCGATTTATGTTTAAGGGAAAGATTTTTTTCAACACATTTCTAAAGATAATAGTTTTAATAACTAATCTCTAATAACTGATTTCTTTTATCTTTGCCATGATGACAGTACATGATATTTTACTACATATTTTTCAAGACACTAGCATTCAGCTTAACATTTAAAGGCTTAACTACAGTAGGTTAATTAGGGTAATTAGGCAAATCATTGTATAACGATGGTTTAATCTGTAGACCTTCAAAGAATAATATTGCTTAAGGGGGCTAATAATATTGACCTTAAAATGGTTTAAAAAACTGCTTTTATTCTAGCCAAAATAAAACAAATAAGACTTTCTCCAGAAGAAAAAATATTATAGGAAATTCTGTGAAAAATTCCTTGCTCTGTTGAACATCATTTGGGAAATATTGGAAAAAGAAAATAAATATTCAAAAGAGCGCTAATAATTTTGCCTTCAACTGTGTATTAGGGTGTCAGCATGATTAAATGTGTTCACATTTAGATAACTACTTTCTATGCTTTCTTTAGATGGACAGTTACTTGGAGCTACAGTGCGTTTGACAAACATTACTTACACCGAGGCCTTGAGCGACCCAAACTCTGCTGCATATATGGAGTTCTGTGACAGCTTCATAAATGAGGTTTGATAGATTACATATTCATCAAAATGCATGAGTAATAAATGTTTTAGCCTAATATGTTCAGCATGGAGCAACGTGGTGGCACAGTGGGTAGCACTGTAGCCTCACAGCAAGAAGGTCTCTGGTTCGAGCCTTAGTTGGCATTTCTGTGTGGAGTTCGCATGTTCTCCCTGTGTTGGTGTGGGTTTCCTCCAGGTGCTCCGGATTCCCCCAAAATCCAAAGACATGTGGTACAGGTGAATTGGATGAGCTAAATTGGCCATAGTGTATGTGTGTGAATGCACGAGTGCATGGGTGTTTCCCAGTGTTGAGTTGCGGCTGAAAGGGCATCTGCTGTGTAAAACATATGCTGGATAAGTTGGTGGTTCATTTGGCTGTGGTGACCCCTGATTAATAAAGGGACTAAGCCGAAAAGAAAATGAATGAATGAATAAATGAATTAATAAATGAACTCCCGTAATTTCACCGGTCCTCAGCTTTTTGGTACAGTCTGTAACACCCCCGGGTAGCCAACTTTGGTATAATATCCGATCGCAGTGGCCGCTCAAAACCCAGTCCATAGTACAGTTACTAACACCACGGTAAAGTTACTAAACCGGTTCTCAACAGTGTTATTCAGACGCCTCACCCCTCACACCATGTAATCTGATGCCTGCAGAAATCCACACAAAACTCTGCAGGTTTGTAATTTAAATATGTGTAAATTTATATTTATTTAGTTTTTATATTTATTTCAGTTACATTACTGAATCACATACAAATGTTAAGATAATTTGTGTACAATACAATTTATAATGTAATATTTATGTCTCTAAGTGGATGCATTTTATGAGAGACTTGCCCTAGCATGGTTTACCAAAAAGTAGTTTTAATTGGATTTGCATTGTTAAAAAAAAATAAATGTTTAAAGGTATTTTTAAATGTGAAAATGTGCAATTTTTGATTCGATGTTTGACGTAATCTCAAGCTAAACATAAAGAGAGGGCAGGACATAGAGTAGCTCCTCCCCTTTAAAAAACAGCCAATAGCATTTTATTTTATCACTGCTTGCCCAGCTTATAGATATCCTAAAAACAAACAATACTGATACTAACGTCTTTAATTTTCATGGGGCCTTTAAATTATTTTATTTTATTAAAATTTTCTTCAGTTTATTCCCTGCCTTATCAGAGGTCGCCCCAGTGGAATGAACCGACAATTATTCTGTCAATTGTTTTACACAGCTGACGCCCTTACAGCCACAACCCAGCACTGAGAGTACAACCCTCAGTGCTTATAAACACCCATACAGTCTTCAATTCTCACACTACAGCCAATTTAGTTCATCCAATTCACCTGTACCGCATGTCTTTGGACTGTTGGGGAAACCGGAGCAACCGGAGGAAAACCTACGCAAACCCAATAGTATCTGGCTGCAGACTTCCATATGCAAGCTGAGATATGCAGACTCAGACACATGCACTCAATAGAGTTAGTGATAGGGTTAGGTGTACGCATTAAAAGACTCTTAACTAAAATTAAAAGAAACTTAAGTTGCATGTTTTTGGATGGTGGGAGGAAACCATGGTGGTTTGGATGGTGCGGGGAAAACGTGTAAACTCTGCACAGAAACATCAGCTGGCTTGGTAAGGACTAGAACCAGTGACGTTCTTGCTACAGTGCTAACCACTGGGCCACCGTGTCACCCATCTAGTAAAGGAGGAGGAGTAGGGGTGGAAAGGGGGAATTCTTCAAAATGAAGATGGCTCATATATGGAACTTAGGGTATTTATAGTGGCTTAGGAATCGGCTGATTGGTGAATCATAAATTGGATAATCGGGACCAGCCGAAAGCAATCATAAGCAAGTGATCCTCTCGAAATTAGTTTAGAAATAAACTTCACTTATTAATCAGGGGTCACCACAGTGGAATGAACCGCCAACTTATCCAGCATATGTTTTACGCAGCAGATGCCCTTCCAGCCGCAACCCAACACTGGAAAACACCCATACACTCTTGCATTCACACACACACACACTATGGCCAATTTAGCTTATTAAACTTCATCTGTACTGCATGTCTTTGGATTGTGGGGAAAACTGGAGCACCCGGAGGAAACCCACACAAACACGGGGAGAACATACAAACACAGAAATTCCAACTGACCCAGCCGGCGCTCGAACCAGTGACCTTCTTGCTGTGAGGCGATCGTGCAACCCACTGCGCCACCGTGACGCCCTTCTTCTTTTCGACAGACTTAAAACCCATCCAGTCCCCTTATCAAGTACACAGCAAAACTCAAGGCAACCATTTGCAATGTTGTAATACTGTATTTTGCATATAGACAAACACAATAACAATTTCTCCCAAAAACACACACATGCATTTTCATTGCATAATCTCTGATTCATCATAAATGAGACCACTTTCTCTTTCAAATGTTCCCCACAGACTCGTTTGTCCTTGCCAGCAGAGATCCTTAAACTACTCCTGTCTCGAAAGCTCATCCTCCAGATAACATCCATCTCACCTGGCAGCGTAATCGTCAACTTCACCATCATATTTCAACCCGGCAGCAACCTGGACATCAGGAACATCTCCAACGCCCTGATGAATTCTCTAAAGAACAGCACTAAATATGTTATCGACATGAGTAGTATACATATATCAGGTACTGTTTTTATGCATTATTATATCATTTAAAAAAGTTATGAGTTCACATGGGTGGCTCAGTGGTTAGCACTGTCGCCTCACAGTAAGAATGTCGCTGGTTTGAGTCCCAGTTCCTGTGTGGAGTTTGCATGTTCTCCCCGAGTTCATGTGGGTTTCCTCCGGGTGCTTTGGTTTCCCCCCCAGTCATGCGCTATAGGTGAATTGAATAAACTAAATTGTCCATAGTGTATGAGTGTGTGTGTGTGTGAATGAGTGTGTATGGATGTTTCCCAGTACTGGGTTATAGCTGGAAGGGCATCCGCTGCGTAAAACATATGCTGGAATAGTTGACGGTTCATTCCGCTGTGGCGACACCTGATATATAAGGGACTAAGCTGAAGCAAAATGAAGGAATGAGTTGACATAATATGAACTGTTTCCATCTGTGTTAATGATGTGATATGTTGACTCGAGATGTGATTGGCCTCTTGTTATTTATAGATTTAAATGAGTGTTTGCTGGCTGAGGCGGACTGCTCTCTATGGGCTCGCTGTATAAACACTGAGGGCTCGTACAGCTGTGACTGTTGGTCTGGATACACAGACTTGAACCCCAGAAGACCAGGACGCAGCTGTGCAGGTACACACTGTGGAGAACGCTACTGTAGAGATTTCATTAGACTGGCACACACTTTTAATAGAGATAAGTAGCTGTTGATCATACACAGATACAAGTGTAAGGTGTTTTTTTTTTTAAAGATAGTGATTAAAAATGAGGTTTGATGTCACTTAAAGGTATATTTCACTCACCCAAAAATTCTGTCATCATTTACTCAGCTTTCACTTTAGTTTCTTCTGTTGAGCACAAAAGAGAATATTTTGAAGAATGCTGTTTCCATAGTAATTTTTGGTAACTCTTTTATAATAACTACACACTTGCTGTGTCCCAAACCGCATACTATCCGTCCTAAATAGTATGTGAAAATAGAATTAGTATGTCCCAAATCGTAGTATGTTGAAAAGAGTATGCCAAAAATTCCCGGATGGTTTACTATTTCCGGTCAAAATTTTAAGTGTGGAAGCGTCCATACTCGGTTGTTGCTAGATCGGATACGTTTGCGGCCGGAAGTTAACGAGAATTATTTATGTTATTTATGAAATTTCTGATTTATTGTATTTTATTATCGTCTACTCCCACCCCAACCCTAAACCCAACCGTCACAGAAGCTTAAAAACAGAAGTTGTACCGAGTTTTATTTATCTTATCTATTAAATTACCCAATAAACTGTATTATTTAACCCCTACCCCCACCCCAACCCTAAACCCAACCGTCACAGTTCTGTAAAAATATTCGTTATTGTTATACAGTGTCATAAAAAAATGCCGCTATATTAATGTGCATATCGCACTTCCGGCCGGCCGCGTATACGATCTAGACTTTACCCATAGATATATACACTAGATGTCGCCTGGCCTATTGTTGTCTATTGGAATGAATGCGTCAATAGAGCCGCCATTTTAGTACAGGGTAGCGCTCCTTTGAAATGAATGCGGGACCAAGCTGAAGTGGAGGACTGTGGCTATTCAGAGCCAGAGAAATACACATATACACATTTATCTATGATCGGGAGTTTTCCCCGGTGGTCAGTATGCAAATATTTTTTTAAATTACGAAATATTATAATTTTACATCACTTTTCTACATTGATGGATGTGACCGCACGGGCAATGCTGACAAAGAGTGTGTGTTTGTGTGCATGGAAATGCATTATCCTTCATCCCGGTTTAATTTGATCTAATTCACGTCCTGAAACACACCCCCTCAGCTGCTTTCACTTCTCATTCTGACGGAGGGAGCGATTCGTTTGTGAATGAATCTCTGTTATGAACGACTCGTTTACTTAGCCAACAATAATACATGTTTCTAGCACCGCAGCGTCTTGTCATATTTCATAACATTGTTTGCTTATTTTATTCAACAAAACTAGCATAAGCCTAGAATTTAGTGCCAGTTGGTGCTACTTTGCCTTATAGTGAATGCAGCAAACTGTATTATCATCAATAACATCACTTGTTAAACACAAAAGGTCATAACATACAAAAACATAAAAAAACTAAATCTTATCTATGAAATGTGATGCCTTTGTGCTTTGTTTGCTCGTCACTACACCCGTACACAGCGCAAAGTCCAGCATCTTCACATTGGCACACTGTCTTGACTAGTGCGGTTGAATGACGTTTGTCCTAGGAGCACTGTACCAATGTGGCGGCGCTATTGACGCATGCTCAGGGTCCCTATGCGATATCTAGTGTATATATCTATGGACTTTACCTCCATACTCTAACCGCTGATATTGCCCACAGTACATTGCGCGTTGGACGTGAAATCGATTAGAACTACAAAACGCGGGTGAAAAGTGTAAACAAACTACAAACATGATGGACGCGCGAGACCAACCGTCAAGCAGAGAGGCTTCGGTAAAGATGTTTGTATGACTGTAAATTAATATCTAGCCCACTGGAGAATATTTAAATACCGTTGTCTGTGTTATATTTCATCTGCAACAACAATACTGAACTTATATAAAGACGTGTTTGGACATTACCGTCTGAATGCAGAATTATCCAACGACCTGAGGAGATTTCTCTGCATGAAAAACTCGTGAATGGGAGATTATCCTGCTGCTGCTTCTCCAATAAGGTAGGAAATTAAATACGACAGAAATGTGGATGATTGACAGGGCTCTTAACTAAGCAACACAACGATCTGTGTAACGAGGAAGTAGTATGTCCCAAAGCTTGCATACTTTTCTGTTACACACTCAAAAGTATATATTTTTCCTCCACAAAAAAGTACATACTTTTAGGTCGTAGTATAAGTATGCGAATTGGGACTAGTGATGTGTCGTTCGCGAACGAGCCGGCTCTAAGAGCCGATTCTTTGTAGCGAACGAGAAGAGCCGACTCCCGTCGGGGAGAGCCGAATCTTCTGCCGTAAGTAGGGGCGGGGCTTCATTTGGGAACAACCATGCGGCTAATCACATGGGAGGACCCACTAGGATCGTACCACGACGATCACTCGCGCTAACAGCTGATGTGATGCGCACGACTGTTTAAAACGCGTGCACGCTCTTGTTTCCTTTCGTGAAGCAACCGTGTCTGGAAACGCAACTGTGATCGGTTCTCTTTCAAATAGACTAGACAAAAAGTGATAAACATGCACCCACAGTCTTGCTGATTTCAAGAGCTCAAAATTTGTCTTTTTGTAAGCAGCACCGGTTGCTTTCACTTTAAACAGATCCTTATCACACATGGTATGTTTTTCACCTGCTTTCATTTGCTTACGGTTTTATTTGCTTTTATTTTTGTTAATATGGTTTCAATTTTGTTTTTTACAATATTGCTTTATAACTCTCCATTTACGTATGTGTAGTTAACTGGTGATCAGAGAGACCTTTAGTCAGGACAGATTAATGTGCATAGTTTTAGATACATGACAATAGTTATTTTTTTAAAATCAATTGCTTTTCTTTGTTTTTAAGAAATGTTTTGTTAAATAAAAATCATAGTATACAGCTATATTTTGCTTGTTTTGACACATTAAAACACATTTGTGGCTAAGAAATAATTATTGTTTGGTGTGGTCAGAGATAAATTTGGTAAATCCTTAAAAGTCATGTGAAATAAAAACTAATTGCAATATAACACTATGAAACCATGACCCATTTGCTCATGCTCATTGAGCAAGCTCATACACGACACACAAAAAGTGAAATTAATGACGAGGCATGGGGACATAACACAAAATTTAAATCAAGTATTTTAGCATGTCAAAGTCAAATTTATGCATATAAAATCTATTTTCCCAACAACAAAATTATGGCTTGTGAAAATCAGAGTGGCTAGTAACGTTGGAAAACTACTAGCCACAGTGGCCGGTGATCAAAAAAGTTAATGTCAAGCCCTGATTGTGTTCAATTGTTCAATTAAAGTTTTATTAAAATGTTAAATAATAGTAACCGTGTATTTTTTATGGAAAATAAGGAATTAAAAAGTTGCTTACCAATACACAAAACATTCACAATTGATAAATTAGGCTAAAATAGAAGGCTAGGAGTGATACTAAATAAAGAGCCATTTGGGAGCCGTAAGAGCCGGCTCTTTTAAGGGAGCCGAGCCAAAAGAGCCGAATCTTTGAAAAGAGCCGAACTTCCCATCACTAATTGGGACTATGAATCATTTATTAAGCATTAGCAAATAGTGAATTCATTATCTGTTAAGCATTAACTCTACATTAACAGACGTTAGTAGGCAGTTTATAAATACAGCTACAAATGCTCTATTCTTGACTTATACACACATTTATAATATGCTTAATGGTTGTATTTTCATACTTTGTTAATGATTATTTTATCATTACTTAATTACGTATTGCATTATTTACAAACCAGTTATTTAAGAATAGTTGATGCTATTTAAAGATCATTCAGAATGAGTAAGTAAATGGTCAAAAAACTATTCGAATCAACATTTATATATTATTATTCAGGCATATACGAATAGTTAATTTGCATTTGAATAAATGCTTTATTAACTCATCTTCATCCAGTTATGTGACCTAATCTAAATTGAGGACTATTTATGCTTTTTTTTTAATCCCTAATATAAATCCCTAATTAAAGGCTCGGTTATATTCTACACAGGAACAAAAGACAGTAAATGACTTTATTCATTTCTACTCATTTGAAGACACACAACTGAAACTGTATCAAATAAAAAATAAATCTTTGCAATCTTAACTAAAGTAAAATGATTGTACAGTTTAATCATTGCTAAATAACATTGAAATGTTAAATCATTATATATTGTTAAATTCTCATATTGCTGTTGTTTTAGCCAATGTATTTAATTGTATTTATTTCTAATTGTATTTTTAGAAATACAATGTTCATTTGATATTAAACTTTTAATTGTCATTTATAAGGAATTTCCAAAGCATAAATAGTCCTCACTTTAGATCAGGTCACAAAACTGCATGAAGTCGAGTTAATAAAGCATTTATTAACATACATTACTATATGCCTGAATAATAAGATATATAAAAGTTGATTTTAATAGTTTATTAATCGTATACGAACCCATTCTGAACGATTCTAAAAGCCACCAACTACTCTTAAATACAAATGGTTTGCAAATAATGCAATACTGAATTTAGTACATGAACAATTAATACGTAAGAAAGTATGAAAATACAATCATTAAGCACATTATAAATGTGCTTATAAGTCAAGAATACAGTATTTGTAGCTGTATTTATAAACTGCTTACTAACGTTTATTAATGTAGAGTTAAAGCTTAACAGATATTAAATGAACTATTTGTTAATGCTTAACAGATGATTCATAGTGTGTAGTTATTATAAAGTGTTACCTAACTGTTTTATGCCACTATGGAAGTCAACCGGGTGCCAGAAACCAGCCAAAGAAGAAAAAAAAAAACATGAGAGAGAATAAATGTATGAATGAGTGTTTTGACATACCTGTCAACATTGAGATGTAAAAATACGTTGTTCCCCCCCCCCTCCCAACAACAACTCCCCATTAGCATTAGAATATATTGAAAATAAAGGTTTAGCCTATTAAAATCCATGCGATATACAGAAATGAAATCAAGTTATACAATCTCGTTCACATTTCATTCACTCTATTTAAAGGTGCAGTAGGTGAAAACTTTATAGTACTTGTAATACTACAATTCTGTACGAAAACTGTATTATATCTAGCACGTTTTCAGTTGTGTAGTTAGCAAGCAAAACTTAACATAATGTGCAATATTTCATGCATGCAAGGATTGCTCGTCTCACTCTCTCATGAGCTTTGTCCTAAAGCCACTACTGTATGCTTAGTAGTTGTCAAGGGGGGTGCAGGAATTACAGTTATTTATAAGCCATACTTGCATGCTATTCATAGCGAATATTCAAAGCAGCATAGTAAACAATATAGGGGGCGCGTCACAGGTTGTCATAGTTCAAAAATGAACAAATGTGATTTGAATATAAAACCAGCTTCACCTCCATAAAGCAGGCTAGGTGGAATAGCGCTATTTACTGATGTTTTGTTGGTAAACTAAATAAAAATCTACATTATCGTTGCTGTAAAGGTCCCTTATGAAATTAAAACAGTCACATCAATCTTTCACCGGAAGAATTCAGTGGCTGAATAACACTTCTGTGCATATAACTCATTCGTAAAACAACACAATCTACATCATTTTTTTTGCGTTACTGAAATAGTTTTAAAACATAACATTACCTGTCTAACAGAAATACTTCAGCCATGGTGTCGTCCTTCCTCCAGCGTGCAAAAGTAACTCCAATATTGATTCAGGATTTGAAAAAGTTTTGATTCAGAATTTGTTTTTACCACTGTCACTCGTGTGAGCGAGTGCGCAGTTGCGCAGCAAATCTACATTTGCTGACAGACAGTTTGGGCTATTATCAGTATTATGGGAGATGTCGGCCCGACAATATTTAATTGGATGAACATTTTTTTGTCTTATGCCTTACCCAGAATATAAAAATACATATAAATACATTTAGATCATTTACTTTAATCAATACTAGTGGAATGTGAAGAGACTTTCAACCAGCACAACAAAAAATGTTTCTGAAGACAATCACCTGGCTACTGCACCTTTACTCATCGATTACATTCACTAGTTATTTAGTGAAAAGCAGCAAATTAATCTCCCATGTTGATCCACTTTTTCGCTTGATAACAGAGGTGTCTTTTTTTTTTTTTTTTTATTTGGTCACACTTTATTTTGACGGTCCGTTTGTTGAATTTAAGTTACATTGCAACTAATTATCATTAGATTATAAGTAGACTGTTAGGTTGGGGTTGGGGTTGGGGTTAGGGTTAGTGTAAGTTGACATGTAATTGCAAAGTTTCTTATAGTCAGTTAAATGTCTGTTGAAGGACTGTTAAATGTCAGTGTCAACAGATATTAAGCAGACAGTCTACTGATACTCAAATGGACCATCAAAATAAAGTGTTACCATTTATTTTTTTTATAATTATTTTTTGAGGGTTTTCACCTTTAATGTATAGGACAGTAGAGAAAATTGACAGGAAAGCATGGGGAGCAGAGAGAGGGGAAGGATCGGCATAGGACCACAAGGCGGAATCGAACTCGGGTTGCCGTGAGCACCGGAGTGCATGTGTCAACACACTAACCACTACAACACTGGCGCCGACATAGAGGTGTCTTTTTAAGAACGCGCAGATCTATAATGAAAGCATTCGACTACTTTCCTAACTGTTTATGCTCATTTAAGATAAAATTGGTTGTGTTTAAAATAAAACACACCAAGACAGACAATTTTATGGGTTTTTATTTCTGTTGCAAGTCTAATGGCTAGATTTACAGTCAGCTTTCTGTTAAAGCACTACTGTCGGGACATCGAAACAAACTAGCTGGCTGTTGGAAATTGTGTTAGTGAGGCCAGCAGGAGGCACTCAACCTGCAGTCTGTGTGAGTCCTAATGCCCCAGTATAGTGAAGGGGACACTTTATTGTCAGTGAGCGCCGTCTTTCGGATGAGACGTTAAACCGAGGTGGTCATTAAAAATCTCATGGCACTTCTTGTAAAGAGTAGGGGTGTAACCCCGGTGTCCTGGTCAAATTCCCTTAATCGGCCCTTGCACATCATGGCCTCCTAATCATCCCCATCCACTGAATTGGCTCTATCACTGTACACCTATAGCTGGTGTGGTAAGTGCACTGGTGCCATCGTCCTGTGGATGCCATCGCATCATCCAAGTGGATGCTGCACACTGGTGGTGGTGTGGAGAGATCCACCCCCCTTATGATTTTAAAGCGCTTGCATAGCCATACACGATAAATGTGCTCTATAAATACACATTATATTTACAAAACACACATCACAAACAATGTCATCTTTGCATTTAAAATGAGCGAATGACACTTAATGACAGTTGTTATAAGTGTGTCATGTCATGATTATAAAGGTTAAATGACAGTGACCTTCAAGCAGTTTTCCTCTGTTATCTCTGTTCTACTATTGCATCTGTTTGTTTCTGCTCATAACCACAGCTTCACCTAACGCTACAACATCAACCGTTCATCCAACCACAAACTATACTGAACTATCAAGCCCTGCAATGACTGGCAACCCATCTGTGAGCAGGACTAATGTTCAGAGCAACCTCACAACAACAACAGTGTCTTCAGCTTCCTCGACGTATGCTAACAGACTGATCCAGGCCATCATTCCTGCAACAACACTCAACGATAATTGCCACTCTGTCTCCTGCATAACTGTTGAATGCAGCCCCTGGTTTATAAAAGTCGACATAAGGCGAGATTACCTCAAGGCCAATAACATCTCTGAGACCTCCTTGTATCTTGGAAATCCTGAATGTGGGCCCGCTGGGTTTGATAATTCTTATTTGTGGCTCATCACAGCTTGGGATAAGTGCGGCACAACACCAGATCACGTAAGTCCTCCAGTGTTTAAATTAAACGGGTAGTTTACCCAAAAATCTAAATAGACTCACCCTCATGATGTGTTAATTTTTTTATCGTTTCTTGTAACAAAAAATAGATATTTTGAAGAATGTTGAAGACCACTATTGGATATCTGCATCCATGGCAGGATAATAAAAGATAATATGGAAGTCAATGGCTACAGGTTTCTGACATTCTTCAAAATATCTTCATTTGTGTCCAAAAGGAAACTCAAAGAGGTTTATAAGGAGTTGAGTGTCAGTCAACAGTGATAGTAGTTTCATTTTAGGTTGACTATCACTAGTAGTGGAAAGAGTACTGAAAAATCTTACTTGAGTAAAAGTACCATTACTTGCCCAAAAATGTAGTACACACTCTCAGAAATAAAGGTACGCGAGCTGTCACTGGGGTGGTACCTTTTCAAAAGGTGCAAATTTGTACCTAAAAGGTCCGTATTAATACCTCAAGGGTACATATTCGTACCTAAAAAGTACAAAAGTGTTCCTCTTAAAATTTGTAGGTACTAATATATACTTTTGAGGTACCGATATGGACCCTTTAAGTACAAATGTGTACCTTTTGAAAAGGTACCACCCCAGTGACAGCTCGCGTACCTTTATTTCTGAAAGTGCACGTAGAGTAAAAATATCTGCTGTAAATATTACTTAAAGTATGAGTAAAAAGTAGCCCTTTTAAAAGTACTCAAGAGTAGTGAGTAGTGAGTATTACGCTGTAAAAGTCTGATGCGTTCAGTTTGTGCATGAGTGTGAAAACTTAACATTCTGTAGTGCATTTAGTTATTGTTTAAGGCCATCATACAGTAAACATCCGCCATCTCATCAGTGACTTGCAGTTGAAACAGTCTCTGGGTCATTGTGTCATTAAAGATTGTGGACATCTTCTTGGACACTTTTAATGCTTCTAAATGGTTAGCTGCATGTATGATTCAATTTTGTGCGATTTGATTGGACGGTAATTACATGACAGATTTTTCTACTTCAGCCAATCCCCAAAGACAAGAAAAATAAAGTTTTTTTTTAAAGTAGTGACTGCAAATTGAAGGAAAATAGTGGAGTAAAAGTACAGATACCGCACTAAAAATGTACTCAAGGGAAAGTAAAAGTACACATTTTTAAAACTACTTAGTAAATTACAATTCCTGAGAAAAACTACTCAATTACAGTAGTCTGAGTATTTGTAATTTGTTACTTTACACCACTAACTATCACTTTAAGTTTATATTAATATGCTCTCAATATACTCGTTTTGAGATTTAATGCTTTATGGCTTTTCAAAAACATACTTTTCAATCTAATGCAAAACAATTCCAAAATACACTTTTAAATCTTCATTAAACAGAGTTCTATTCAATTCATCTTTATTTCTTTTACAATGTCGATTGTGTCAAAGCAGCTTAACATAGAAGTTCTAGTAAATTGAAAGTGTGTCAGTGCAGTCAGTTCATTCATTAATTTTCTTTTCGGCGTAGTCCCTTTATTAATTAGGGGTCGCCACAGCGGAATGAACTGCCAACTTATCCAGCATATGTTTTATGCAGCGGATGCCATTCCAGCCCCAACCCAACACTGGGAAACACCCATACACTCTTGCATTCACACACACACGCTACGGCCAATTTAGCTTATTCAATTCACCTATAGCGCATGTCTTTGTACTGTGGGGGAAACCGAAGCACCCAGAGGAAACCCATGCACGCGGACACTGGGAGAACATGCAAACTCCACACAGAAATGCCAACTGGCCCAGCCGGGGCTTGAACCAGCGACCTTCTTGCTGTGAGGCGATCGTGCTACCCACTGTGCCACCGTGGCGTCCCTAGTGGTTTGATTTTCACTGCTGAAAGTCCAAACATAGAAGAGCAAATCCAACTATGTGCAGCTTCACAAGTCATTACAACACAAGTTTTAAAGGCTGGTTTCTCTAAATGATTTTTTCCCCAGGAAATTATATACATATTTTTATTAATTTTCAGTCATTAAATGTACATGTATTTAAAAATTAATCATTTTATCCCATACATTTGTTATTATTATTGTTTTGAAATTGTATGAACACAAAAATAATGTAGACAAGCAATCAGCAAATCACAGTGAGCATAAAATTACATGGAATAATCAAATTAAAGATAATTGTGACTTCTTTTAAAACAAAATCTCCACTCCATTAAGCACTTGAGTTGTATACATGTCTATATATTGTGATCTGTATCTAAAAACTTTTGACTGTAACGTCAAAAAGTCAAAACGAGAATTTTGAGCCATCCAATGTTTTGATTTTGAGCTAAAAATCTTTGCTAATGAGCTCATATTTAATTAAGGAATACATCGCTTTACATAATGAATTTTTTTTGTTTAAACTGAAAAATTATTACATTTTATAAAACTAAAAATGGCAACACGGTGGCTCAGTGGTTAGCACTGCTGCCTCACAGCAAGAAGGTCACTGGTTTGAGTCCTGACTGGGCCCGTTGGCATTTCTGTGTGAAGTTTGCATGTTCTTCCCGTGTTCGCGTGGGTTTCCTCTGGGTGCTCCGGTTTCCCCCACAGACTAAAGACATGCGTTATTGGTGAATTGAATAAATTAATTTGGCTGTAGTGTATGTGTGTGCATGAGAGTGTGTATGGGTGTTTCCCAGTACTAGGTTGCAGCTGTAAGGGCATCCGCTGTTTGGTGTATAAGCTGGTCTATGGAGTATAACGTAACCAATGCTCTCTGTCTTTCAGAACAACACCCACAATTCAGTCAGTGTGACTCTGTTCAACAATGTGAGCGGCTCACAGACTACGACGCATCTAAAAGTGCCTGTCACCTGCACGTACCCCCGCAGCGTCATTATCTCCATGGGATATGCTCCTGCAGGGTACACTGCTTCCACAGCAACCACAGTCTCCATAGAGCATGTTTTTCTCTCGCCATCTCCTGTCATGGAGAAACATCTCGACTGTTAGTTATGTCAGCGCACATGTAAAACAACACATATTTTTTTCCTAAAGTCAGAGATCAAACTGAGACGCAGGTATATTGATTAGGAATGGAAACTTCCGTTATTTTATTGGCTGATGATTGTGGTGGGTGAATAACACATGCTCAAAACAATTTGGGAAAACTTTTGTTAGATTTTGGCTTAACCGTTCTTGGGTGGCTCGCCAATGTATTAGATTACTCTAATACATAAAATAAGTTGACCAAAGTCCTTATGGGAAGAAGACTTTAGTGAATAGTGCAGTTCCTCAACATCAATGTTAACATGTCGGTCTTCAAGTAAATTCACCCAAAGTACTGTCTGTGAGACACTACTTTATAACAAAGGATATGACCCCCCTGGAGATCATCCAACTGGTTTGATTGCGTCACAACTCTTGACTTCCTGTAGGCCATTTGGTTCACACCTTTTCAGACGCAGATACTTGTTTGCATAAAACAATTCATACAATCTATCAATGTATTATAAAAAAAAAACAAGCTTGGTTTTAGAACTAGCATTGCATTACCCCAGGGTGGACTTAGTGATTTGGGGGCCCTAAGCAATTCTCAGGGTTTCTGCAGGTTTCACCGAGTTAAATGTAAGACTTTTAAAGACATTTTTAAGACCATTATGAATGAGATTTTAGACTCATAAAACGCTAAAGATAAATCGGAAAAGATTTTTATTTGACCTATCAAAAAATTATTATAATTTAATACATTTAATAATACAATAATAAATTAATAATAAAATGTTTTAAATATTTTAGATTTTATTTCCTAGCTAAATATTTTAAATATTATGTGAAACAAGCAAGCTCTACTTGTATCCATACACTTTTTTCCAATATAAACTTTCTTTAAAAAAAAAAAAAAATTATAAATGTTTTAAAAGTTTTAAAAACTGTAATAAACTAAATCTATAGACAACAATCTGTACAGGTCGGTGTTGTTCAGCAGTAAATACATGGAGAACTTTTAAACAAATGTTATTGTAAGGAAAATAATTAAACCATAATGATAAATAGTTCAAAATGACCTTTTTAATTAAAAAATTTTAAGTTTTATTGAGATGGATTGATGGTGGTTGTATGGGTTTTGGCCAGATTGGGTAGCAATACATGAACAAAGGAAAATTAAGACCTGTTTAAAAAAGATTTAAGACATACAACACAATATTTCAGTAAAATTAAGACTTTTAAGGCCTAAAATTTGGATTTTGAGATTTAAGACATTTTAAGAATTCTTAAGACCCCACAGAAACCCTGAATCCTAGGTATGGGGCCCTAGCATAAATATGTATGTGTGTGTGTGTGTGTGTGTGTGTGTGTATATATATATATATATATATATATATATTAATTAGTATATTTTATATATTTTAATATTTAAACGAACCTTTAACTTCCTAATGTAAAATTAAAAGCAATAAATTCACAAATAAAAAAAACAAGTTCATAAACTATGCACATCAGGGATGTCCAAACTCGGTCCTGGAGGTTGGGTGTCCTGCAGATTTTAGCTCCAACTTGTCTCAACACACTTGCACAGATGTTTCTAGAAAGCCTATCAAGAGCTTGATTAGTTAGCCCAGGTGTGTTTGATTGGGGTTGGAACTAAACTTTGCAGGACACCAGCCCTCCAGTACCAGGTCTGGGCACCCCGATGTTCAATTAATTAGCCATTTTTGTGATTAGATTTTAATATTATTATGAAATAATATTATTTATATGAAAAGCCACTAAGTTGGCAACACTGGCTGGAAGTATTTGATTGAAGCGCTTACACTTTGCGCATGTGCATGTGCCATAAACAAGTTAAATATGTTTTGTTTCATCTTTTTTCATCATGACCCTTATCAGAACTTGTCTTTTGCAGGTATTTTGACATGATCAATGACCCGGTGAATGGATGGGGAAGTTTTGAGGTTCTCATGCGGCTCCTGAACGGGACGCATCCTTTACCAGAGAATTACACTATATCACAAAACGAAAACATCTTTGTGGAGGTCGGGGTCAACACTACCATCTCCCAAATCAAAGCTGTCATCAACAAATGTTGGGCAACGTCCAGCAGCGATTCATCACAGCCCTCCAATGATGTGTTTCTGGACAACGGGTGAGTGCAGCTCCAAAATGAGTCCCTCCAGAATTTTGTGGAACATTTCTTTTTTCAGATTTTTGGGGGCCTAAAATGAACTAGATTTGTGCTCAAATTGTCAGTCACCTTTGAAATTTTCTGGAATGTAGTCTAATTTAGGTGACGTGTTTAAGGCTATACTCAAAGTCTGTGAGAAATCTGCTGCAATTAAAAATTCATTCATTTTCTTTTCGGCTTAGTCCCTTTATCAATCTGGGGTGGCCACAGCGAAATGAACTGCCAACTTATCCAGCACATGTTTTACACAGTGGATGCCCTTCCAACTGCAACCCATCACTGGGAAACATCCATACACACACATACACTACGGACGATTTAGCTTACCCAATTCACCTATACCACATGTTTTTGGAATTGTGAGGGAAACCAGAGCACCCGGAGGAAACCTACGCCAACACGGGGAGAACATGCACACTCCACACAGAAAGGCCAACTGACCTAGCCGGGGCTTGAAACAGCGACCTTCTTGCTGTAAGGCGATTGTGCTACCCACTGCGCCACCATGCTGCCCCGCATTTAAAAATAATAATAATAATTGCAAGCTCTTCGCTTCAAATTTCAAATTTTATTTGTCACATACAGAGTCATACACAGTATGATATGCGGTGAAATGCTTACACAACCACTCGTGACCTTGAAATAGTAACAACAATAACAAAATAAAATAATATTAATAACAGCAGAATCTAAATTGTGGGGAAAAATAGTTTTGCAATAGAATATAAAAGCAAATATAAAATATTTAAAGACTTTCGATATAGAGTACACTCACCGGCCACTTTATTAGGTCCAACTGCTCATTAATGCAAATTTCTAATCAGCCAATCACATGGCATCAACTCAATGCATTTAGGCATGTAGACATGGTTCAAACCGAGTATCAGAATGGGGAAGAAAGGTGATTTAAGTGACTTTGAATGTGGCATGGTTGTATTTCTGAGTATTTCAGAAACTGCTGATCTACTGGGATTTTCACACACAACCATCACTAGGGTTTACAGAGAATGATCAGAAAAAGAGAAAATGTCTAGTGAGCGGCAGTTCTGTGGGCGCAAATGCCTTGTTGATGCCAGAGGTCAGAGGAAAATGGCCAGACTGATTGCAGCTGATAGAAAGGCAACAGTAACTCAAATAAGCACTCGTTACAACTGAGGTATGCAGAAGAGCATCTCTGACCTTACAACACATCCAACCTTGAGGAAGATGGGCTACAGCAGAAGAAGACCACACCGGGTGCCACTCCTGTCACCTAAGAACAGGAAACTGAGGCTACAATTTGCACAGGCTCATCAAAATTGGACAATAGAAGATTGGAAAAACGTTGCCTGATCTGATGAGTCTCGATATCTGCAGCGACATTCGGATGGTAGAGTCAGAATTTGGCATCAACAACATTAAAGCATGGATCCACCCTGCCTTGTATGAACAGTTCAGGCTGCTGCTGGTGGTGTAATGGTGTGGGGCCCAATAGTACTAATTGAGCATCGTGTCAATGCCACAGGCAACCTGAGTGTCAATGCTGACCATGTCCATCCCTTTATGACCACAGTGTACCCATCTTTTGATGGCTACTTCCAGCAGAATAACGCACCATGTCATAAAACGCAAATCATCTCAGGCTGGTTTCTTGAACATGACAATGAGTTCACTGTACTCATATGGCCTTCCCAGTCACCAGATCTCAATCTTTGGGATGTGGTGGAACACGAGATTCACATCATTGATGTGCAGCCGACAAATCTGTGTGATGCTATCATGTCAATATGAACCAAAATCTCTGAGGAATATTTCCAGTAGCTTGTTGAATTTATGCCACAAAGGATTAAGGCAGTTCTGAAGGCAAAAGGGGGTCCAACCGGGTACTAGTGAGGTGTACTTAATAAAGTGGCTGGTGAGTGTATGTGACTGTAAAAAAAAGTACAAAGTATAAAAATATATAAAAGAGCCATCTGTACAAACAGAAACGTGGAAGCATTTCTAAAAAAGTGCCTGGTGCATAAGAGAGGAGTGTATAACATAAGGAGTCTATCCTATCCATTGACTTTCATAGTAGGAAAAACAAATCCTATGGAAGTCAATGGCTACAGGTTTCTAGTTTTTTTTAAATATCGTCTTTTGTGTTCAACAGAAGAAAGAAACTCAAAACAAGTTTGTGAAGGGTTAGTAAATAATGCGAGAAGTATCAGTTTTGGGTGAACTGCACCTTTAACTGTGCTGTTATTAGAAAAGCTCAGTATTCACACATCCCTCCCTGCTCTTCAGATGTCCTGTGCCAGAAAAACACACAAATGTTCTTCAGAATGGAAACGGCACCGTGTCTTTGGTGGCGGTGCAGATCTTCTCGGTTGTGAATCTGGACTTTGTGTTCCTGCACTGTGAAATTCAGATCTGCATCGCATTTCAGGACAGTTCATGCATACCTGTAAGTTCAGAGCTTTCCTTTTATTATATTCCCATACACTGGCCCTACAAATCATTTGGACACCAAAGTCACACTAAAGCATTTATGGAAATAATCATTTAAAGCAGCAACTGAAAACAATTATTGTTGTTGTATATTTGATAAAGTTAAGTTGAGCTTTTTTTGTCATTGTGAGCATGTGTGGACATACAGTGGAATGAAATGTTATAAATAAACAATCATGAATACACACATAAATACAACACTGAACATAAGAGCTATTTTATACGCAGTTTAATCATTCAAAGTATTATAATTATTATTCAAACAGATTTCAAACAATAGACTAAAAAAGCAAAGACTAAATTAAATCTGGGGCTACTGTGAAGTATGTTTAAACAAATAAATGAGTCTGGAGCGGTGATATTATAATTATTTTACTAAATGAATGAATTAATAAACAAACGAACAAATGAATGAATGAACAATTGACTGACTGAATGAATGACTGAATGAACGAACGAATGTACGAATAAATGAACGATTGAATGAATGAATGAATTAACAAACAAATAAACAAACGAATAAACAAACGAATGAACAAATGAAAGAATGAATGAATGAACAAACGAATGAATGAATGAATAGACAAATTAATGAATGAACGGATGAATGAACACACGAATGAATAAAAAAACGAATGGATGAATGAACGAACGAATAAACGAACAACCGAATAAATGAATGGATGAATGAATGAAAACAAAAACAAATGAACGAACAAATGTTTAAACAAAAGAATGGATGAATGAATGAATGAACGAACAAATGAATGAATAAATGAATGACTAAACGAACAAATGAACGGATGAATGATTGAATAGATGAATGTATGAATGAACGAACGAATAAATGAATGAACGAACAAACAAATGAATGAACAAACGAATAATTGAACAGATGAACGAACGGATGAACGAATGAATGAATGAATAAATGAATGAATGAATGAACAAATGAATTAATGAACAAATGAATGAATGAATGATCAAACAAATGAAAGAACAAACGAATGAACAAATGAATGAATAAACAAATAAATGAACAAATAAATAAATGAACGAATAAACAAATGAATGAATAAACGAAGGAATAAATGAACGAACGAATGAATGAATGAATGAAAGAATGAATAAACGAACGAATGAATAAATAAATAAATGAACGAATGAATGAATAAACGAAGGAATGAATGAACAAATGAATGAACAAAGGAATTAATGAACAAATTAATAATTGAATGAATAATGAATAAACAAACAAACAAATGAACGAATGAATAAATAAACAAACAAATGAATGACTGAACAAATGATTAAACAAATGAATGAATCAATCAATGAACGAATTAATAAATGAAAGAATGAATGAATGAATTAACAAATTAATGAACAAATTAATTAATGACTGGATGAACGAATGAATGAACAAATGTATGAATAAACGAACACATGAATGAATGAATGAATGAATAAACAAACGAATGAATGAACAAATGTATGAACAAATGAACAAACAAATGAATGACTGGATGAACAAATAAAAAATAACTTTTTTTCAGAAATGTTTTTTTAGATTTATATTTCTTTTCAATTATTTTATTACATCTATTTTGTGGATATATTAAATAAACACCTGCTTGATATTAAATTAGTTTACTCAGACAATGTAGCAATTATAATGTAGATGACATGATAAACACGCCTTTCCTTATTTTTTTTTTATATTTCTTTATAGGCTTGTGACCGTCTTCTAAGTGGCAGGTCTTCTAAATTACTTGGACTGACACGATCCGTTGGACCCCTAAACAGATTACATACAAGTAAATGCTTCTTATTTAATGCATGTGACGATCTATAGCCTTACATGATATCAGTTATCATCACTAACTCTTTCTCTTTCATTTTCTTAAAGCAACCTTCCAAAGCGACACATCAAATACTGTGCAGACTGTTGGATTTGTTCTGCTGGGTGTCGGTGTGTTTCTGCTTTCGCTCACTGTCATTGCAGGATTGCTGTATCAGAAAAGAAAAATCGGGAACTACAACTTCCATGTCAGACCACAGCTGGAAAACTTCACCTATAATGTTTTCAACACATAACCCTCTCACTTTAGCCACGAATAGAGCAATAAACCTTATTATTGGTTATTACTATTAGGCATAATGTATTGAAAATGGTCTCATTTGATTATATTTTTATACTTAAAACTTACATGTGACCTACTGTAGTTGTCATTTTTTTTTTTTTTCCTTCTCAGCACTTTTATATAATTATAATTATAATCAGGGCTTTACATTAACACCCGGCAAATGCGGGTAGATTTCAGTGGTGGCGGGTAAGACAGACACTCCCACTAGCCACTTTGGCTGGTTGAAAATAATTTTCCCGGATAATAATTCATTAAAGCAGGGTTAGACAATAAGGATAGTCCAATATGCATGCAAAGGCGATCTTATAATAAAGAAGCAACACGACTGACAAAAATAATTGCGTTCGCGTGAGCAATAAAAAAGCAGGTGAATACCGAATGAGAGGGTGATCACTCGCGCTAACAGCTGTGGTGATGCGCCCGACTGTTTAAAACACGTGCGCGCTCCCGTTTCCTTGCGTGAAGCAACTGTGTCTAGAAACACAGCTAATGTGATCGGTGCTCTTTCAAATAGACTTGCTGCTTTCAAGAGCTCCAGATTTGTATTTTTGTAAGCATTTTTTTGTGAGCAGCACCGGTTGCTTTCGCTTTCACCATTATTTAAACAGATTATTTATGGGTCTAACCTTAACCGTGTGTGCGTTATCATCCTTTAATTATCACACGGCATGTTTTTTACCTGCTTTCTTTTGCGTACTGTGGTTTAATTATCATTTTTTACAATAGCATTGCTTTAATGGGAGATTAACTCCCTATTTATGTGTAGTTAACTGGTGATCTGAGACCTTTAGCCAGGACAGATTACTGTGCACATGTTTTGTTAAATAAAAAGTTTAGTAAACAGCTATATTTTGCTTGTTTTGACACATTTAAAATTTGTGGGTAAGAAATATTAAATCGTTTAAGTTTGGTGTGGTCAGAGATAAATTTGGTAAATCCTTCATTTTGAGCTCTGAAAATTATGTGAAATAAAAACTAATTGTAATACTATAAAACCATGACCCATTTGCTCATGAACCATTTGCTCTAATCTAAATTAAGTAATTTTAGCATGTCAAAGTCATATTTATGTGTGTAAAATATATTTTCCCAACAATAAAATTGTGGCTAGTGAAAATGGCGAGTGGCTAGTGATGTTGGAAAACTACTAGCCACAGTGGCTGGTGATCAAAAAAGTTAATGTCAAGCCCTGATTATAATTATAGATAATTAAACTGGCTGATTGTGTTACTTAAAGGGATAGTTCACCAAAAAAGGAAAATTCTGTCCTTATTTACCAGGCTTGTTGAGAATTTGTCCCAAACATGAGCTCATTTGTCCTATTTTGACTGCTATGCCATCATAAATAGTAAAAATAACCCATCGAAAAAGGTTTTCAGACCAAGTGGAATCCTCTGTTGGCTGTTGCTTCGGTGTGACTTCAGCTAATCAGCTTTGCCCAATGCAAACAATTATATTACAACATTCAGCAGTGCAAGAAAACATACAATCTAATGTAAGTGAAGTCATCCTTCGCTACTGTATTGTTTTTAAATGGAGACATTTTTTTACAAGTAACTTTATTCTAAATCTTGGATCTTATTCTTGAAAGACAAAATGAGCAATAAAAAGGTGTGAAGCACCAAAAGCGTATATTAGACTATATAAGACTATATTAAAATAAATTATGAATAAATTATTTTGGCTATTGTGGTTATCCATGAATTTTCAAATTAACTTTTTTTTACAAGAGAGGCTAGAAAAGTTGTGAAATTCAAAATTATTATTATTATTATCATCATTATGTCTCAATTTTTTATTATTCAAATGACCAAATTCTGACTGAGGAAAGTTGAGTGTGCAAGCCAGTTTGTTGTTTGTTTAATAAATTACAGTAGGCTACAGTTTTTAGTTATTATTTTTATTATAATTTGTATTTTGTATTTATGCTACAGTTTTTAACTATTATTATTATTATTATTATTTGTATTTTAAAAATAAGTATTTTTTCATATTTCTTTATTCTAAATTTTAGGATATATTTTTTACATCAAAAAATGTGGTTATGATAATTCAGCTAAAAATAGTGCTTAAAATGTCACTAAAATGCAGTATTTAAATCTCATAATTAAATAAAAGAATAAGAAATATAACTGCAAAAAGGTTCACTTTTTGAGAAAAAAGAACCACCCCTTTCACCAGGCTGGGTTCTTCGACATCTGTAACCATTGTTTTTTGTTTTTCTATAGATGTCAATGGTTACAGGTTTTCAGCTTTCTTCAAAATATCTTCTTTTGTGTTCAACAGAATAAAGAAACTCATAAAGGTTTGGAACCACTTGAGGCTGAGTACGTCTTAATTTTTGAGTGAACTATCCCTTTAAATGCCGTTTTAAAAACAAAATCGAAGGCTCTGCCACCCTTTCAAATACGCCACCAGATGACGCTGTTGTATTAGTTGTACTCTTTGATATCAGTTTTGAGCTCATCAGTTGTGTGTGTACAGTACAGTACATATTTGAACTAATGATATATATTTTTAAGTCTATACTTTATCTGTCCATTAAAGAATCTATTAAATTAATGTTTCAAGCTGCTTCTATCTTAACTAAGAATGAAAATCTCGTTTTTGAATGTATCATATTGTTGTTAGATTACTTTAGTAATGTAATCCTAATACTTTGGAGTTATAAAAAGGCATGTAACGTAATATTTCTTAAGAAAACGATGCAGAAAATCTTTTAAAATAATAATAATTTGAAAATAAGATGGCGACGCAGTGGCGCAGTAGGTAGTGCTGTCGCCTCACAGCAAGAAAGTCGCTGGTTCGAGCCTTGGCTGGGTCAGTTGGCGTTTCTGTGTGGAGTTTGCATGTTCTCCCTGCGTTCGCGTGGGTTTCCTCCAGGTTTTCTCTTTTCCCCCACAGTCCAAAGACATGCGGTACAGGTGAATTGGGTAGGCTAAATTGTCCGTAGTGTATGAGTGTGTGTGGATGTTTCCCAGAGATGGATTGCGGCTGGAAGGGCATCCGCTGCGTAAAAACGTGCTGGATAAGTTGGCGGTTCATTTCGCTGTGGCGACCCCGGATTAATAAAGGGACTAAGCCAAAAAGAAAATGAATGAAAATAAGATGGCATAGTAGACCTCTTCCTCCACAAATCAGAAAATCATACTCTCTCACCACTGGAAATGGTGCACATGCATAAGATATTACAAAACTATCACAAAAAATGGCTTTATTTGTTCATATTTGTCATTATATTTTTAACATTTAGCTTATTCTGCACAGGGGATAAGTTGAATAGAGCACTACCTTAGGATGCTTTTGCATATTAAATGTTGAATCATTTGAAGCCAATATAATTTTTAGCAGGGTTTTAGCCTGAAATTCGCAGTAAATGTACATATTTTTTTCACATAAGTAACATTGTTTTTGTATTCCCATAGCTTTCCCCTCTTTTTTGTCTGAATGAGCACGTCTGTCTGACGCAGAACATTAATTGGTAGTGTACATTATAATTTAGTCCCACAGTAACGTTTAAAGGACATTATCTCATTAAATTCAAAGTAACGTGAATCACCTCAGTAAATACCTAAAATACCGTGTTTCCTGTAGTGCTCCGTTACTTCGTCATGGAGCCACATGCCTATAAAATGCAAATAGCATAGGGTTAAAGATTATACTTTAACCACACTATATTTATTTTATGAAATATTGCAGCAGAGAATTATCTCTCACTTTAGAACCTTTAAATATAGTTTCGTATTCATTTATATATTTATAAACATTACGTTACGTTACCTAAATTTACAGCCAACCCCGTGCCTCATTCGCTTCAGAGAAAAACAATCACTTTAAAACTGCCTCACAGCAGTTTAACAGGAGAAATTTACATTACTAGTTATGATACTAAATCTATTATAATGACAAATGATACCTTTATAGTAAGAATAGTCCAAAAGAAAAAAAACTTGATTGTAATCTTCTGAAATGCACGACGCTAGTGCCGTAACGTTACGTAAACCGCGTGCTGCGTTCGTCCAATCAATGACACTGATAACGCGAATATGCAAATACGGATGTTAACTCAGGTGTGCGCTTGATTCAGAATGACCCAGAGTTAACTTGTTCATCTGTGGAGCCTGTGTGAGATTAAGTAAACAAATCATACCTGGATCTTTTGAGTTCTCCAGAGCTGGATGTTTTTGTAAGTAGGCTATGCTATACATTTCAGAAATGGAGGAATCACACACACACCTTCAGTTCACCAACACAAACAAATCCACCCACACGCACATGAAAACATAAACACACCAATACAGCAACTGTGCAGCTCCAGTATGAATACTCAAATAAATATATAACATCCATAAAGCTAAAAGTAGGAATCTTCGTGGCAACATTTCAGGAGCTGCACACTTGTGTGCTTATGTTTTCATGTGCGTGCGTGTCTGTGACTGTGTCTCTGTGTGTGTGTGTGTGTGTGTTGGTTTTGGTGGATTACAAGGTCAGTTCACCAGTTTACATACCGACATTGCAGGGACATTTTGGATTGTAAGGACATAGGACATGTCCTTGTAATTCAAACGACGTATATTCATATATTTAAGCCTCATGAACAATCCCTCTCTTTTTTTTTGAATGTCCTTTTAAATATGTAAACCAGATTTCTGGTGTTTCTGAGTGTATTCCTTGACGCCTCCTAAAGGCAGCATTTGTAACTGTTGATTTTTACACAATGCGACCTAAATGGGCGTGACGGTTGAAAAAAACGCGGGCTGCCATTTGATTGGGTAATATGCTCAAGCTGTGGACGCGCCCCGCTGGGAGGAGTTCGCGAGCTCATTCGAGGAGGAGACAGAGAGAGAACAACATGCAGGTAAGGGGATTAAGTAAGTTATTAAGCTTTAGATGTTTAATCATAACAGTTATTAAAGTTTAGTGGCTCATAGATAATGACTCAGTCATAATACGAGTGCAGTATACGGTTATATACCTTAGCGACTGCATGACGTGAACTAAGTTGAGGTAACATTAGCTTAATGCTAATGAAAGCTTAATAATTTTATGGATCACTGTTAAATCTTGGAAGTACGGTCTCATTAGTTAGAAAATATACTCTTTATAGAGCTCATTAAAGCCTTGAATTCGCGTATGGTAGTAATGAACAGTTGTAAATGGTTTGCTAATATGCTAACATGCTAACGGACGCACACCATGCGCTGTTATTAAGGTAAAGTTGGTTTTATATTCACACATTCATTCAGTGACAACTTGTGACACGCTTCCTATATTGTTTACCACAACACTTTGAATATTCGGTCTGAAATAACCTGTAAGTGTGACTTGAAAACAACATTAACACTGTTTATTTGACTGTGAACAATGTTGTACTTTCATAGTCATTGGCTGCTAATATGACTTCGCTATTTAGAGCTTGCAAATAATACTTTTATGAAATTATATTATTAGGGGAAAGTCAGAATGTGTGAATATAATACCAACTTTACATTTATGCGGCTGATGGCATTTAGAAGCTCTAAAGTACGTTTACTGTAGCATTAACATCACGTTATATATATAAAAAAATGAATATAAATATGTATTTAACCTTGTGTTGCGTTGTAAATATTTAAATTGCAGTATATAACATTAGGTAAAATACTTGGTGTGTTAAAGTGACAATGCACAATTACCTGAATGCATCATATGTCATATTAAAATTAAATTATATGTTATATTAGAATTAAAAACGTCTTTACTTTATCTTCAGCATAGTTGACAATTATTTACAGCATTTTTCCATTGTGATATATATATATATATATATATTTATATATACACACACACACTGTGCTAAGCATTAATGAGTACACCCCCTTTTAAAATTTTATTTTTTAATTAATATAAACAGCATTGTTTGGTGCATTTTAAACAAAACTGTTTTATTAAACAGTTAAAATAATGGTTTGGTCACCGAACATCTATAAGAATAGAAAAATAATGCATTTAATTTTAAACCAGTTATTGCGAACAACAAATTATGTATAAACTACAACTTTTCAACTAAATTAGATTTTTTTCCTTCTATTTATTAAAATATTATTTAATATTTTTCCCCACTTTTTTTAGGTTTACGCATTTTTGGCTGTCATCTTAAGTTTTTTTTGTTAGATTAGTTAATCAGTTTTGTGCATCACTGTAATTTTATTCTTCATTTTAAAAGCGACTGCTTAATGAAACTGTTTTAAAGTACTATGTTGTTATTTCTGCAGTTAGATGAAATGGAGAACGGTTCCAAGCGATGCAGACCTGAGCCTGTGCGTGATGCAGAGTGCCACATAATCTAGGATGGACAAGCCATAGCTTGGTCAGCGGTTCATTAACAAATTCAAAGGTACAGTACTCTATTCCCTTAACTAGCTATCACACTTGGTAAACTCATGCTGCATTATTAGATGCTGTATTCAGATGATTTCCTGCCTTTGACTGGTGCTCAGCCAAAGATGAACATGCACAATATTTTACACAAATCACATCTGTTCTTTTCAACAACATGTTTTTTTTTTCAGTTTTGTTTATGTAACCACATTATGTAGTAACCAAAATATTTTAACGTGCCAGTAATAATCAAAACAACCTTTCGAACACTATTTAATTTCTCTCCACTTACAGAAACGGATGAATCTACATGTAAATCTGACTGACGAATACACACTCCCTAACTGTGTTAGAGCAGAAAAAAACATGGTGGCATCTATAGTTCACATACAGATGAAAAGTGAAAATCAGAAACCGATTTGAAATTGTTGAAATCAATGCAGCTTAGTGAATGCATTGTAGAAAATCAATACCAGCTTCAGTACTTTTTCCCCCAGTACAAATAGCTAAGTGCAATGAGATATAACATAAATAAAAAAGGTGGGTTTATGCTTAAAGCAAGAATAAATATCTTAAAATGGGGTATGATGTTTTTAGGCCAATTGTAGATATTTGCTTTTGTTTTAACCGTAGGCTTGCTTAATTTTAATCAGGTTTATGAAAAGCAATATATATATATGACATTAACTTCTTTGATCACCAGCCACTGTGGCTAGTAGATTTCCAACATTACTAGCCACTGGCCATTTTCACTAGCCACACTTTTCTTGTTGGGAAAATATATTTTATATGCATAAATTTGACTTTGACATGCTAAAATGACTTGATTTAGATGTGTTATGTCCACATGCCTTCTCATTCATTTAACTTGTGTGTATTAGCTTGCTCAGTGTGCATGAGCAAATGGGTTATGTCACAATGCAATCAGTTTTTATTTCACGACTTTTCAGGGCTCAAAATTAAGGATTTACCAAATTTATCTCTGACCACACCAAATAAGCATTTCTTAGCCACAATTTTTTATGTGTCAAAACAAGGAAAATAAGCTGTATAGGTGCACCTTTTTAATTCAACAAAACTTTTCTTTAAAAAAAAACATTACATTTAAAAAAGAATTATTGTCATGTATCTAAAATATGCACAGAAATCTGTCCGGGCTAAAAGTCCCAAATCACCAGTTAACTACATAGAAACAGGGCGTTATCTCCCATTAAAGCAATTTTATTGCAAAACAATAAAATTAAACCATATTAACTAAAATAATCTTGAGCTCTTGAAAGCAGCAGGACTGTGGGTGCACGATCATTGCTCTTTGTCCAGTTTATTTCAAAGGTAACTGATCGCACCAGTTGCGCTTCCTCTAGGCACGGTTGCTTCGCACAAGTAAATGGGAGTGCGCACGCTTTTTAACAGTCGTGCGCATCACATCACCAGCGCACGCGAGTGATCATCCTCTCGTTCGGTATTAACCTATATATATAAATTAGTTTTAAGTAATTGTATCTATCATTTTAGAATTTTGGATATTTGGGTGTTGCTTTATAGTAACTTATCATCAATAAATGATATAAATCATTAATAAACACAATGCTTGGCATACTATTTGTTGATATACTAAGGATATTTAAATACAAATGAAAAAAAAGTTATTGGTAATGTTTTCTAGTAAACTTAATTTTTTACTTTTAACTTAAAAAAATAGGCATTTACTTACTGCAAAAAATGATCTGTTTGATACTATGACTAAAGCAAAAACTGATGTTTTTAAACATTTTAAATGTAGAGGGAGTGTTTGAGTTAGTATTTTACTATAAAGTAAAAACCACTATATTGATTCATGGAGTTTGCATGTTCTCTCGTGTTGGCGTGGGTTTCCTCAGGGTGCTCCGGTTTCCCCCACAGGTCCAAAAATGTGGTATAGGTGAATTGGGTAAGCTAAATTGTCGGTAGTATATGAGTGTGAATGAGTGTGTATGGATGTTTCCCAGTGATGGGTTGCAGCTGGAAGGGCATCAGCTGCGTAAAACATATGCTCAATAAGTTGGCTGTTCATTCCACTGTGGCGACCCCTGATTAATCAGAATCAGAAAGGGACGAAGCCGAAATAAAATTAATGAATGACTATTGATTAATTTCAATATGTCCAGACTTTTAAGTTTCTTTTGCTCAAGCAAGTGTTTTGCATTAGTATTGATGTGCATTCTTTCTCTCCTTTACAGTTGAATACTGATGTTGCTGCTACTGATATTTCAAGACCTTGTCTGGCAGAAGCAGGCTCAGAGCAGGTACTGTCATTGCAATGTAGTTAGCTACTGTAAATCAACAAAACAGAAAGTTGATGTGAATATTGTTGATAGAGATTCACACTGTGAACCAGAAAACACACTGCTTTATGAGGACACCATGATTTGTTAGGACACTGTGGTAAAACCATCTGCTATTCTATGGGCTCTTATTTAACGATCTAAGCACAAAGTCTGAAGCGCATGGCACAAAAGCTGTGTCCGAATCCACTTTTGCTATTTTAAGGATGGAAAAATATGGTTTGCACCCCCAGGGCATAGTCTAACAGGGTTGTGCTTTTTTTTTTCTTAGCGTGTTTGAGCATAACGTGCATCAAACCAATTAGCATCTTGTGTCCCATTTCCTTTAAGAGTCAGTTGCATTGCGCCATGGTGCATTTGCTATTTACATGGCAGATTTTGTAAGTAAAAACTTCACTAGCGAGAAAGTCGTTAAACAGAGCATCTGCAGCATGAGGAAAAAGAACGAGCCTTCTCCATTCAGCCTCTTTACTTACTCTTTACTTTACTCCTTTACTTTGGTGGAGTAAGGAAACGGTGGAACCTCACTCCACTGAACACATCCATTAGCCCACATATTTAATCTCCTTTGTTAAGCACAAAGATTTGTGTCAAAACTATTTCTAAATTCAGATCTAATCTCCAGCAAATTAATAAATAAACAATAATAACTAAGTGTGGTCAAAAAAACGGAGTTATATCCAAACACACGTCCTGTCTTTATGCCCCATATGGTGATGCAGACGTCTCCAAAACCCCACAGGTGGACAAATCTACACTTGTTTTATTAAAACAAATATAAATATGCACATAATAAATACTATTACTAATAATAACATTATGCATCTCTGCGTCATTGACTTTAGAGCAGCTTTTAGTTGGTCAATGGCGTGGCCTATTTCAGTTGCCTCAAAATAGCCTTAACACACCTCCTTTATAGACCAGCACACCCATGAGGCAACAGAGTGGTGCAAATGGTTTTGCTATTTAAACAACGTGAAAATGAAACCTGCACTCAAATGAAAATAGCAAGAAATCATGCCATACACACCTTGTGCCTTTATTGCACATGGTGTATGATAGGGTCCTAAATAAATCAGAAAACACACTGCTTTATGAGGACACTGTGGTTTATCAGGACATTGTAATGTTTAAAATAGTGAACAGCAGTAAAACTCATAATGTCCTTTCAAACCACCCTGTCCCTTTAATGCAGTGTGTTGTCAGTGACATCAGTAAGACTTGGTCACATGTGATTTTGAGTGGTTGAAATGATTCCTGCACCAGAAAAAGCAGTTTTATTCCCTCCAATCAGCAGTGCCTAAACCAACCGCAGGTCATGTCCACTTTAAACAAACAGGGACGCGGGCTGCAAGGAGAGAAAACATACGCTTAGTTTATTTGCAGATGGATGAGTTTAGACAGAGACTATAGGGACTTTGGTTTAAAATAGGTTTGACGAAGATACATTAAAACTTGAAAAGACTGGCGGAGTAAACGAATTTCACTCTTTGTGTCTTAACAGTGCAGATAGAGCGGATGCGCCACAAATCTGACGCTTCGTAAACTCTTTTATGTCTGACAGAGCTCTGTGTATTACTGAGACATTCAAACAGAGATGCAAGAGAATGAAGATTGCATTGTATTGGGTAGGAATAACAGTTCAGCACTTATGAAAAACATTGCATTTTAACATCATTAAACACAGACAATGCTATTATTCATAAGCTCGACAGGTTATCATTAGTTGCAATAAAGATCAATAATGTGTCAAGATTCAAAAAGTTGTCTGAAATAACTGTTGAAAATAGTTGGCTCATCAAGTAAGAATGTACAGTCTTATAAAAAAACACTTTAGGTCAAATTCGTTCTATTTACCACTGGCTAATTACCTGCCTATTATTAAGATGTGAACTGTTCATTAGTAGTTATATAGTATGATCTTATTCTACAATCCCTAATCCTACCCAAAACCAAAACTCAACTACTACCTTACTAATAATAAACAGATAATTAGTAGTTTATTAATCTAGTAGTGTTAGTAAATAATTAGTTTATGCTGTGAATTGTGACCTAAACTAAAGTGTTACTGAATTCTCTGTTGTAAATTGGTGATGCATACATTTTATATAGATAGATACACAGACAGACCCATAGCAGATCTCTAGATAGATACACACAGACCCGTAACAGATCTCTCTAGATAGATAGACAGACCCATAACAGATCTCTCATTTAAATGAGTATTTTTAAAGGATGCTGAACCATAATATATTTGTGTATATACATTAGATTAGTCAGTACCAAAGACCAACTGGAACTAATCTAATAAAATAACTTAAGATCATGGTGTAAAATTTAATACACCCCAATGAATATATTAAAGGGAAATATTAAAGACAATTTTATTAAAGATGAAAAATCAGAAGAACCATAAAAAATAAAAACATAAAAATGTAGTGGAAATGCTGTAGTTTGCAAGACCTCATTTGAATGATAAATGTATTATCTTGAGCTCAGTCTTGATGAAGTAAGTTATTAAGCTTTATATATTTAATCATAACATTTATTAAAGTTTAGTCATGACTAGGGCCAGACGGAATCTGCGGACGTTTTTTGCAATTTCTGCGGAGAATTTTGGTAAAAATCTGCGGATTTCTGCGGAATTATTTTGGGAGTCTCATAACTAAAATCTTAATATGTGAAATATGTGTAATTTAAAAACTGAATAAATTCAGATTTACACACATTTACTCAAGTAAATAAACAGAATTAATGATGGGCTAAAAATCTGCGGAAATCTGCGGAAAATCTGCGGAAAATCTGCGGAATTCTGCGCGCGCAGATTCCGTGTGGGCCTAGTCATGACTCATAGATAATGACTCAGTCATAATACGAGTGCAGTATACGGTTATATACATTAGCAACTGCATATTGTGAACTAAGTTGATGTAACATTAACTTAATGCTAATGAAAAGTTAATAATGATATGGATAACTGTTACATTTTTTAAGTAGTCTCATTGGTTAGAAAATATACTCTTTATAGAGCTCACTAAAGCCTTGAATTTGTGTATGGTATATAGACATGGGCCGGTATAAGATTCTGACGGTATGATAAACTTGGATAAAAATATCATGGTCTCACGGTATTGTGATTACTTCTCTAAAATATATTCTTTTTAAATGTCTGTGTAAAAAAACTCAAAGTTTTTCCCCTTTGAACACAATATTTTTTATTTTGAGAAACATTTATAATACGTTGGAGCAGTAAACATGTCAGGCTAAGTAATGAAAATTAAACATTGACGTCTGCTGTCTTCATTAGTTTCAAAAACACAGATTTATTTACAATTTAAAATGGCATCTTTGGATATCTTTTCTGCTGGAGATGCTGTTGTTAAAAAAAATGTAAATAAAAAAACCTTACACATACCTTAGGAACGGTATCAGAGAAAATTTTGGCAGTATGAAAACCTTGACTTTTCCAAACCGAGGTATACCTTGAAAACGGCTATCGTCCCATGCCTAATGGTATAAATGAATGATTGTAAAAGGTCTGCTAACATGCAAGATAACGTGCTAAAAGACGGACACCATGAGGTTGATGCATTTATATATATATACACACATACACACACACACACACACAGTTGAAGTCAGAATTATTAGCCCCTCTTAAATTTTTTTCTTCTTTTTTAAATATTTCCTAAATGATGTTTAACAGAGCAAGTAAATTTTCACAGTATGTCTGATAATATTTTTTCTTCTGGAGAAAGTCTTATTTGTTTTATTTCTACTAGAATAAAAGCAGTTTTTAATTTTTTAAAAACCATTTTAAGGTCAATATTATTCAAACCATCATTATACAATAACTTGCCTAATTAACCTAACCTGCCTAGTTACCCTAATTAACCTAGTTAAGCCTTTAAGGGCGTACTCACACTATGTAAGTTGCATTGAACTGGGCCAAAGCACACTTGTCCCCCCTCCCGTCTCCCCCGACAGCCCGCACTCACATTACATTCAGGCCTGGGCACACTCGATGACGCGCTGTTCAGAAGCGCTCTCGCTCAGCACAGGGATTTCTCTAATTATATTGTTTAAGTCGTTTGATTTGCGGTGACATGCAGTCTAATATTTCGCCGAACAGATCAGCCACCTTTGACGCTCATAAACAATCATAAAGTCGTCGTGCCGCAGGAATTAGGAGGGTTGCTGAATGCGCAGCTGACGTGCAGTGAGGGGTTTGCGTCTTTAATAATCTACGACTATTAATTAATCCATATGAAACAGTCGCTTAAAAGTCACGTCTCACTTTCAGTTTCGGGCTTTTCGGGCGCATTTTGCACTCACACACAAGCGTACCGCGCCAAAGCCCAAGTGAGCCCAATTCAGAGCACTCACACTTCTCAAACGATCCGGGAAACGGGCCTGGGCACGGTTCGGATAGCATAGTGTGAGTACGCCCTAAATGTCACTATATAGAAGTGTCTTGAAAAATATCTAGTCTAATATTATTTACTGTCATCATGGCAAAGATAAAATAAATCAGTTATTAGAAATGAGTTATTAAAACTATAATGATTAGAAATGTGTTGAAAAAATCTTCTCTCCATTAAACAGAAATGGGGGAAAAAATAAACAGGGGGGCTAATAATTCAGGGGGGCTTCAACTGTATATGTATGTGTATATGTATGTTGTCATTTCTGCAGTTAGATGAAATGGAGAACGGTTCCAAGCGATGCAGACTTGAGCCTGTCCGTGATGCAGAGTGCCGCATAATCTTGGATGGACAAGCTTTACCTTGGTCAGCGGTTCATTAACAAATTCAAAGGTACAGTACTCTATTCCCTTAACTAGCTATCACACTTGGTAAACTCATGCTGCAATATTAGATGCTGTATTTAGATGTTTTCCTGTCTTTGACTGGTGCTCAGCCAAAGATGAACATGCACAATATTTTACACAAATCACATCTGTTCTTTTCAACAACATGTTTTTTTCTGTTTTGTTTAAGTAACCATATTATGTAGTAATGAAAATATTTAAACGTGTCCGTAATAATCAAAACAACCTTTCGAACACTATTTAATTTCTCTCCACTTACAGAAACAGATGAATCTACATGTAAATCTGACTTACACGCTCCCTAACTGTGTTAGAGCAGAAACATCTATGGCATCTATAGTTCACATATAGATGAAAAGTGAAAATCAGAAACTGATTTGAAATTGTTGAAATCAATGCAGCTTAGTGAATGCATTGTAGTGCAATGAGATATAACATAAATAAAAAAGGTGGGTTTATGCTTAAAGCAATAATAAATATCTTTAAATGGGGTATGATGTTTTTAGGCCAATTGTAGATATTTGCTTTTGTTTTAACCGTAGGCTTGCTTAATTTCAATCAGGTTTATAAAAAGCAATATATATATATATATATATATATATATATATATATATATATATATATTTTTTTTTAATTTAATTTTATATTTTTTTGAATTTTTTTAAGAATTTTTAAGAATTTTGGGTATTTGGGTGTTACTTTATAGTAACTTAGCATTAATAAATGATATAAATCATTAATAAACACAATGCTTGGCATATTATTTGTTGATATACTGCATATTTAAATACAAATGTAAAAAAAAATGTTTTCTAGTAAACTAAATTTTTAACTTTTTACTTAAAAAAAAAAAGCATTTACTTATTGCAAAAAATAATCTGTTTGATACTATGACTAAAGCAAAAACTGATGTTTTTAAACATTTTAAATGTAGAGGGAGTGTTTGAGTTAGTACTTTACTATACAGTAAAAACCACTATATTGATTCATGGAGTTTGCATGTTCTCTCGTGTTGGCGTGGGTTTCCTCTGGGTGCTCCGGTTTCCCCCACAGGTCCAAAAACATGCAGTACAGGTGAATTGGGTAAGCTAAATTGTCCGTAGTGTATGAGTGTAAATGAGTGTGCAGAGATGTTTCCCAGTAATGGGTTGCAGCTGGAAGGGCATCAGCTGCGTAAAACAAATGCTGGATTAGTTGGCGGTTCATTCTGCTGTGGCGACCCCAGATTAATAAAGGGACTAAGCCGAAAATAAAATGAATGAATGAATATTGATTCATTTCAGTATGTCCGGACTTAGTTTCTTTAGCTCAAGCAAGTGTTTACATTAGTATTGATGTGCATTCTTTCTCTCCTTTACAGTTGAATACTGATGTTGCTGCTACTGATATTTCAAGACCTTGTCTGCCAGAAGCTGTAGTGAAACCATCTGCTATTTTATGGGCTCTATTTTAATAAAGGTATCTGTTTGATAAAAATGTTTTCTTTAAAGCACCCAAAACATATTGTCTTTAATAAAAATGAAAGGGTTTGTCATCTTTTTCAATTTCTGAGTTAACACCCCTGCTCTTGTTAATGCATAGACTAGGTTAATGTTGTTGTTAACGCATTACAAAAGCAGTGTGATTACAGAAGTAAATTATTTTTTGCTGTAACGCAGTAAAATAACACATTACTGATAATTTTTTTGTAATATAGTTACTCATTATAATCTCAGTAATGCAAGTTGGTTCAATTCAGCGTCAACAGCTCCTTTAGAAATATTATTCCCAGGAAAAACATGTCTGGTTTAATGCTTATTTCCCCCACTGTATATGTGAAGTCTTTAAAGATTTGCGAGATGTATTATAATTCGTGTATTTGTATTTATTTTGCTCAAGCAAGTGTTTTGCATTAGTATTGATGTGCATTCTTTCTCTCCTTTACAGATGAATACTGATGTTGCTGCTACTGATATTTCAAGACCTTGTCTGGCAGAAGCAGGTTCAGAGCAGGTACTGTCATTTCAATATAGTTGACTTACTGTAAATCTGCAGCACAGAAAGTCACTGTGAATATTATTGATAGAGATTCAAACTGTGAACCAGAAAACACACTGCTTTATGAGGACACCATGATTTGTCAGGTCATTTTAGTCTGTAAATTACTATTGAACAGTAGTAAAACTGTTATAATGTCCAGTCAAACCACTCTGTCCTTTTAATGCAGTGTGTTGTCAGTGACATTCTGTGCATCACTAAAACACAAATATATGTAAAGTCTTTAAAGATTTGAAAGAGTGGCTGGATAAAGTTGAAGTTTGAGGTTGATGAATGATGGGTGAGTATTTGTTAATGGTCTGTCAATCACAGACAAGGTCCCTCAAAAAAACGTATGACAAAAAATTGGGCAAAACTTGGTATTTATTAATATGGATGTGATCGGTAGCTTCGATCAAATCTCAAAATCTTTCAGTTAGTGTGAAGATCTGCTTACCTGTTTGGGTGTCTAAAAGACAGTAAGATCAGATGTAAGATCTGAGATTGTGTTTTCTTTTATTTTGTTTGTATTATGATTAGTCACATTTCATTACATGAATATTAGACATCACTAGTCTTAAAAAGTGCCTTATAAATAATTGACATTATGGGAAGGGAGGGGTCAGTTAGGTGCGTTTATGTACAGTGCGCATTAGCTTTAACTTTAAGTCAGGCTATCTGCTATCAAGATAAAGCACGATTCAACAACATGTAAAAGACTGCAAATTTCCGTGTTTGACTGACACTTGATGGTGAAAAATAGTGAATACATGTGTAGATAAATATAAGAAAGATAATAAAGCTAAAACTGCTTTTTTTCTTTTCCACTGAGTGCATTCATAAATTGCATTAATGTGTAAGTGTCTTATGTGTTAGTTTGCATTGAAAGTTATATTATTAATAATGAAGGCATATGATAAGTTTAATATATCAGAAAAAATTGTAAATATCCCCTTTTTTGAAATTTTTAGATGTACAGTATAAAAAGCCATAAGGTGTCTGAATTAGCATGTTAAAATGCCTTATGTGTTTATTGTTTTCACATTCACGTTACCGCAACTAGTGGTTCGTCTGAACTTCTAAGATCAATGCCATCTCTGTTGGACGGTGAAGTTCCTCTTTTCGGCCATGTTATGTTTATCCAAGTTGAAAAGACGTGCTGTGAATGTTTAAGGCCATGATATTCAAATTGTGATCTTTTTTAGTCACCTCTTTTGTCAACATGATCTCTCTTATGATGAGATGTCTGCAAACAAATTTTTCATAAATCACACATAAACCTCGCCTTAAGTTGATTTTTTGCATTCTGAGCTGTGCTTTGAATTGATAAATTAGGCCCAATGTGATTCACTTCACACTCTCCTGTGAACTTTTTAATTTTTTTTTTATTTTTATGAATCAATCTGCAACTAATAAAATTGCGGTTAATGGTTAGTCGACCAACTACAGGTTACTGGCTTATTAGGGGCAGTCCTGTCATACTTAACAAATAAAAATAACAGATTTGATTTCTTGTTTTTAAAAGGGAGGTTAACACCAAGACTCAGTTTGAACTCTGAATAACTCGTTTGTTCAGTTTTTTAGTCTTAGTTAAGTCTTGCAGTTTCTTTAGCTCAAGCAAGTGTTTACATTAGTATTGATGTGCATTCTTTCTCTCCTTTACAGTTGAATACTGATGTTGCTGCTACTGATATTTCAAGACCTTGTCTGCCAGAAGCAGGTTCAGAGCAGGTATTGTCATTTCAATATAGTTGGCCTATTGTAAATCTGCAGCACAGAAAGTTGATGTGATTATTGTTGACAGAGATTCACACTGTGAACCAGAAAACACACTGCTTTATGAGGACACCATGATTTGTTAGGACACTGTGGTAAAACCATCTGCTACTCTAAGTCTATAGTTCAGACTGCAAGGCTTAGTGCTCAAATCTGATTTTTTTTTCTCAGATCTGATTTTATTTTGCATAGCTGTTCACATTGCTGTTATAAATGTGGCCAATGTCAGCTTTCCAGTGTGAACAAATCGTGGTCCTAAACTGACCCACATGCACAAAAGTACAACTCACAAAATGTCTAATTATGCTCTTTTTATATTTGCAATTGTAGTGGTGTTTTAAATCTAACTAAACAATCAATTTGTTGTTACAGTTTAATGGTTAATGTTTGGTTAATGAGCGTAGGGGGAGTAGAGGATGTTTGCAGCACGAACCAGTACAAAATAATGACGCATATCAATTAAAAATTATGTAAAAGCCACATGAATTCCTACATAACCGTTCACACTGTGTTCAGATTGCAGAACATCAGATCTGTATCAGATTTAATACCACATATGAAAGCGGCACAAATTGGAATTGAAAAAAAAATAATTTCATACGGTTTGTGCTGTTCACATTGTCATGACAAAAACAGATCTGAGTCACATGTGGGCAAAAAAAACAGATTCGGGCCACATTTGCAGGCAAATGTGACCTGAATCTGATGTAATTCGCTACAGTTTTTAATGATGTGTGACTTGCATTGACAGGTAAAAATCTACCTTTTTACACTGCAGACACAAGGGTACGGGTCCGATTCATAGCGGATAAATTTCCACAAGGCCTGAATCTGATTTGACTAAATCGGAATCTATGTGATATTTTCCTGCCTACACGTACATGGGCAAATCCGATCTGTGCCACATGAGAGAAAAAAATCTGAACTGAGTCACTTGAACCATGCAGTGTAAATGCAGCCTTTTATATGCAGTGTAAACATAGCCTCAATGAACCAGAAAACACACTGCTTTATGAGGACACTGTGATTTGTTAGGACACTTTGGTGTGTAAATGATTAGTGAACAGTAGCTAAACTGTCATAATGTCCTGTCAAACCACTATGTCCCTTTAATGCAGTGTGTTGTCAGTGACATCAGTAATGCCCTATTCACAGTGGGTGTCTGCATTTACATTTGTGTGTGTCTGAACCTTTACTTCATCAAAGTGACTGCAGCCAACCACATCCTGCTTGAACTGCAATGCAATAAAGGCACGTCTTGGTAATAAATAATGATGCATATACAGATTATTCATATCAGGGCAATTGCCAACATTGATAATAAGCTTTTCCTCTATTTTGACAGATGGCTAATAAGAGCTGCACAATTGTAAATAAATGAGAATCATGATTTTTTTTTGCTTAGAATAAATATGATTCTCCTATGAGTCTGTAGAACTTTTTTATTTGAAAGATTTACCTCTGAAAAATTGAATTTTCAAAGAAGATGGCAATAAAGTAAGACATAATACTCTAAAATCAAGTATAATGTAATAAAAAATATCAACATGTGTAAGAAATATGGTTTTTGATATTGTATGCTAAAATTAAAATAATATTTGTATTATTATTATTATTATTATTATTGTTATTCCAACATATAGTAAAAAAACAAAGTACAAATACAAGTTTGTGTAGACTTACTGTTGGCTAAAATGCTAAATTTTGAATAGATTTGGGTTGCTGGACTTGAATAGACTTTACATTTGTCCTGGTTTTAATGCACAGGAGAGGAATGACATCCTAAATCAACTATTCATTGATTAATTTCCAATCAATAAATCATTTTCAATTGATAAATTTCCACAAGGCCTGAGTCTGATTTGACTAAATCGGAATCTATGTGATATTTTCCTGCCTACACGTACATGGGCAAATCTGATCTGTGCCACATGAGAGAAACAAATCAGAATTGAGTCACTTGAACCATGCAGTGTAAATGCAGCCTTTCATATGCAGTGTAAACATAGCCTCAATGAACCAGAAAACACACTGCTTTATGAGGACACTGTGATTTGTTAGGACACTTTGGTGTGTAAATGATTAGTGAACAGTAGTTAAACTGCAGTGTTTGCTCTAGGATTTTTTCCAGCAGTGGCGGCAGGACTTTTTTTTACACAGATCTGCCAACTGTTTCAAAGACAAGTATTACACGCAGCATTGCAAGTCGAGATAGCATTCATGTAATACGAGCATGCGAATCTCTTTGCTTGCGTGCCGATTTCCTGTTCGTGCAAGGAACTTCCTGCACGCACTCAAATTTACACGTTCAAGTGCAGATCTTCTCGTGCGCTCTCCAGTAAGCGCTGCTGAAGCGCGATTTAGTGTGTTTTTGTGCGTTTCCGACATTAACGCGTCCTGAAGTAAAGTGAAACGGCTATAAATAGACTTTATCCAGCAAGATAAAGTCATTGTATGCAGAGCCATTGACCTTTATCAATAAAGTATACTTATGGAAACTGTGTTCATCTTAACTGAAAGCTACGCGGTGTTTGCTGGACTCACGCACCTGTCAGTCAGTCTGTCAGAGAGTCAGTCAGCATGTCACCTTGAACAAATAGCGCACAGCACTACTACGGTTACAGAAAAGTTTGCGCTGTTTACCTCTAATATGTTTTGGTGCGATTATAATCCGCTATAAAAAACACGACTAAATGTTGTATGTTGTAATGTAGCCGTGGCGGGATGAATTTTGGCGTGGCGGCCCGCCACGGATGAATGAATGTAGCGGAAACCTTGAACTGTCATAATGTCCTGTCAAACCTGTCGTCTCTTTAATGCAGTGTGTTGTCAGTGACATCAGTAATGCCCCATTCACACCTGTCCTTAAATGTAATTGCAGAATCGTTCTGGTTTAAGATCATGTAGGGGTTGATTAAACTAATGATCTTCAATGTACTTTAGGGAAAGTCGCTTGATGACATTCAAATTGATGGTCAGATAAAATGTCCAAATACCATGTCCAAAATGACCTCAAAAGAGTACTGCTACTAAATACATATAAACATGGTATGATTTCAGCTCAGATCCAGTGAACTGATATTGAAGATGACGAGAATAAGAAATCTGCAGGTGACACATCTTTTAGTAAACCAAAAGAGATTTCGGCATCAATGGAGCCTGCCTAAATGGAGGTAATTATGATGTATTTTATTATCAGCCCAAAGACGGTATTGGTGGTAACCTAATAAGTGCAATATAACTGCACACCCTGTTATACACATTTATACATCTTGTTTTTCAGGCATATAGTAATGATTACTCTGTATATTAATACATGCTTTATTAACACAAATTTGTACTGTTGTGTGAGCATCTAAAGTGAGGACTATTTAGATTTAGATGGTAAATCCCTTTAAAATGACAATTAAAGGTAGAACAAAATCATTTGCAATCTAATTGTACTTAATTTAGTAACGAAAATCAATCATTAACAAAGTATACAATCATTAAACACATTATGTCTTATAGGTCAGGAATATGGGCAACGCAGTGGCGCAGTAGGTAGTGCTGTTGCCTCACAGCAAGAACGTGGCTGGGCCGCAGGTTCGAACCTCGGCTGGGCTGGGTCAGTTGGCATTTCTGTGTGGAGTTTGCATGTTCTCCCTGCGTTTGCGTGGGTTTCCTCCGGCTGCTCCGGTTTCCCCCACAGTCCAAAGACATGCAGTACAGGTGAATTGGGTAAGCTAAATTGTCCATAGTGTATTAGTGTGAATGTGTGTGTGGATGTTCCCAGAGATGGGTTGCGGCTGGAAGGGCATCCGCTGCGTAAAATCGTGCTGGATAAGTTGGCGGTTAATTCCACTGTGGCGACCCCGCAAGGGACAAAGCCGACAAGAAAATGAATGAATGAATGAAGGTCAGGAATACAGCATTTGTAGCTTTAGTTATAAACAGCTTGCTTACTAAGGTCTATTAATGTTAAATTTTGCTTAACAAATGATGAATTAACAATTTGCTAATGCTTAAACGAGTGTGCAGTTAAGTCCTACACAAAATCTATGCATAAATATTGTTATATTTGTACCAAGATTAAATACAACAGTGTTTCCTCTAGGATTTTTTCCAGCTGTGGCAGCAGGCCTTTTACACAAATCGAGATCGCATTCATGTAATACGAGTTTGCGAATCTCTTTGCTTGCGCGTCGATTTCCTCTGTTCATGCACAAAACTTCTTGCACACCCCTTCTAATATACACTGTTCAAGCACAGATTTTCTTGTGCGCTCTCAAATAAACGCTGCTGAAGTGTGATTTTGTGCATTTATGTATTAAATATGTCTCTAACATTTATTAGATTTGCTAGGAATTTTTATGAATGTCTCCAATAGACCTACAGAACGGCATTGATGCATCCTGAAGTAAAGTGAAACGGCTATAAAATCCAGCAAGATAAAGTCATTGTATGCAGGATCACAGACCTTTATCTATACAGTATAATTATGGAAACTGTTCATCATAACTGAAAGCTACGTCGTGTTTGCTGGCCTCACGCCTCACGCACCTGTCAGTCAGTCAACATGTCACCTTAATGTGTTAAACAAATAACGCACAGCACAACTACGGTTACAGAAAAGTTTGCTTTGTTATAATTCACTTACCTTTTAATTCATATTGGTGCGATTATAACCCTCAATTAAAAAAAGCAACAACAACGACTGAATGTTTTAAATGAGAAGCTGTAATGTAGCCGTGGAGGGAATGAATTTTGGTGTGGTGCCCCGCCATGGAAGAATGAATGTAGCGGAAACCATGTACAGTTGAGGTCAGAATTATTCGCCCCCCTGTATATTTTTTTCCCAATTTCTGTTTAAGGGAGAGAATATTTTTTCAACACATTTTAAAAATATTAAAAACTGCTTTTATTCTAGCCAAAATAAAACAAATAAGACTTTCTGCTGAAGAAAAAATATTACAGAAAATACTGTGAAAAATTCCTTACTTGCATCATTTGGGAAATATTTAAAAAGGAAAATCAATAATTTTGACTTCAGCTGTATTTGTTTACATCTTATTACTAATATACAAACACAAATTAAAAATGCCAGATATTTTGTAATAAGTTTTATAAATAGCATACAAGTAATGTGGATTTAATCGAAATATTGTAATTGCTTCCTCTAGGGCTGCAGCTACCGATTGTTTTTCTAATCGATTTACCACAGGGCTCTAGAGTGCGACCAGCATTCGAGAGCAAAACAAAAAACAAAATCAAAAAGTCTACGCGACTGTGACAGACACACATTAGGCCCATGTTCAACAGACACACATTAGGCCCATGTTCAACAGACACACATTAGGTCCATGTTCAACAGACACACATTAGGCCCATGTTCAACAGACACACATTAGGTCCATGTCATTGTTTAAATTAGGGATGGTCTTTTGGTTCATTTTTCAGACTGACAACCGCCGCTCAATATCCGAATATTAACCGTTAACTGATCAGGGGTGCGTTTCCTAAAACCATTGTTAGCCAACTAAGGTCGCAAGTTCCGTCGTTACAAACATAGTTTGTTGATTTGGTGTTTCCCAAATCCATCGTTCCAATGAACATTCGCAAACTGCGTCGCAAACTTGTATGCTTGCAACTACACCACTAGAGCTGTTGTTAGAAACATAGTTCCGGGCTGTGTTCTATTCCCAGTTATCCCCTATGCCCTATTCGTTTAGAACATTCTAACATTTAAACTTTAAATTATTTAAAAAAAAAAGCATTAAAGTCATCTCTCTTAGGTGTAATTTGCTTTCAAAGTATTTTACAGTTCAGTTTTTGCGATTTTCATGTTTACAATTGCACTCCCTTCACAGTACACTTTAAAAACATTGAAGTCATTTTGAACACAGCGTCATGACGAAAGCTATAGGTGACCTATTATTTAAAAGCGGACTTTTCAAAAAATAAGAAATAAATAAACAATATCCTACTTAATAATAATAATAATAATAATAATCATCATCATCATTAATATTATTAATATTATTATTAAAGTATGATTTTTTTTCATTTTCTTATAAATAATAAATATAAAATTTCATTTCTTAATAAATACCCTCATTATTTATATGATTTATATATGATATTAGAATAATGTTAGCTTTTGAAAGTGATTTTATGTTTTAGAATAGAATATGTAATGCTCTCAATATTTGTAAAGGAAACAGGCCCTATATGTGCCGTTTGCATATATTTCAATTAATATGGAAAGCGAGTGCATGTTTTTACCACAACTAATATTAGATTATATTTTAAATGCGTGTGCGTGTAAAACAATATAATTTGCACAAAGAAATTATGGGGTTCTTCTCTATAGAAGTAGTTACTCCACCCCATTTAGAGCATCATTATGGGTATTTTACGTTATAACTAACATGGTTTAAGCGATGGATCTGTGACAGAGAAACTAGGGGTTTTGGGAAACACTCGTCACTTCATCGTTCTTTTCCCAAATGATGCATCGTACTATTATAGTTCAGCCGCGAGTTACATCGTTGTTTGGGAAACACACCCCAGATTAATATTAAATTGTAATTTAATAATAAAAAAAAATTAACTTACACGTCTATGTTGTGTCTGACACATTAAATATTGCATTTTTAAATACTGATTTATTTTAAAATGTGCAAACAACAGCATACAGAACATATTAACAACAGAACCTGGATATATCATCAAATTATCACACACCAGCATTTCCAACAACATTAAAAACAGAATATAGGGCTACAAAATATAGCGAATACAATAATATTTGGCAAAATATAGCGAATACAATAATATCTGGCATAGGCTGTTTTTTTCCCCAATCATACCAAACACAGTTTTTTTTCCATCAAATAAAAATAGCGGGATTACTACCTCACATCGATCGCTCCAAATAAGCATTTAAATAATGTGCCGCTGTAATTCCTATATTACCAATCTCTGTCACCATTTTTGATTCAAGTTATTATTTTAAAGATTATGTCTTGTGGGTCTGATTTTACCTAAGCGCAGCTGTGCTTTCAGTTTCTTCATCTCGCTCACAGTGATTTCAGCTGAGGGAGTGTCTTAAATTAGTTAACTCTCCTCAATTTGGTGTAGCAAAGAAATATCAGTTTATCATTATAGGATTTGCTGAAAGGCTGGCTTTTTTACCGGCAGCGAGGGAAAATAATGGTATTAGAGATTTTAAAGGAAATTGATATTAAGAAGGAAACATAGCCTAAACTTAACAACAACAGATCCTATAAATGTTGTAACATAGAATGGCCTTAAATAGTGTAGCCTATAGTTGACTGCAAAGAATCAATTTTTTTTTTTAATTGATACTGTATCGCCTGTCAAATGTAGGTCTGTTCTTACAGAAGCTTTAAACAGGCACGCGTGCTAACCAAAATTGGAATGTGTTTATTTTGAAAAAAAAAAAAATTTAATCATGAGGAACACACAAAATAATGTTTGTTGTATTGTCTGCAATGAAATACAAGTCAAAGTAAATGTAGAAATCACTACTTTCTGTTTTTATTTGTGTTTTCCATACTGTCCCAACGTTTTCTGATTTGAGTTTATGTGTGTATATACAGTTGAAGTCAGAATTATTAGCCCCCCTTTGAATTGTTTTTTTTTAATTTTTTTATTTATTTATTTATTTATTCATTTTTAAATATTTCCCAAATGATGTTTAACAGAGCAAGTCAATTTTCACAGTATGTCTGATAATATTTTTTCTTCTGGAGAAAGTCTTATCTGTTTTATTTCGACTAGAATAAGAGCAGTTTTAAATTTTTTAAACACCATTTTAAGGTCAAAATTATTAGCCCCTTTAAGCTATTTTTTTCGATAGTCTACAGAACAAACCATCATTATAGAATAACTTGCCTCATTACCCTAACCTGCCTAGTTAACCTAATTAATCTAGTTAAGCCTTTAAATTGCCCTTTAACCTGAATACTAGTGTCTTGAAAAATATCTAGTAAAATATTATTTACTGTCATCATTCATTCATTCATTTTCTTTTCAGCTTAGTCCCTCACTGTCATCGTGGCAAAGATAAAATAACTCAGTTATTAGAAATGAGTTATTAAAACTATTATGTTTAGAAATGTGTTGAGAAAATATTCTTTCTGCTAAACAGAAATTGGGGGGAAAAAAATAAACAGGAGGACTAATAATTCTGACTTCAACTGTATGTATATATACATATATATTGCAATGAACTTTATTGAATTCAACTCAATTTGCAGCTACTGCACTATATTCTGACTTTAAACAATGGCAACTATTTTTTTTATTCCAATAGTATTAACCAATCATATAATTGCAGGATTAAATAAAATAAGTAAATATAAATATAATGAGCATAGTAAAAATAGTAAACATATGATTTACCATCAGACATTTTTTTAAAAAATGGTTATGTGCCTTATTTTTGAGTGTATGTAAACTTCTGGTTTCAACTGTTTATAGTATTTATATAACAACAAAAAACTTGCCTTAAATCTCAAAAAACTGAACCAATCCTTAAAGGCATCACACACCGGATGCGCCGCTCAGCTGACAGTTGAAAGTATCGCACACCAGACGTGCACATTAGCACGCTATTTGAAATGAATATTCAGACTTGCGATGCTGGTGTGTGTCCTCTCATAGAAACATACGTTTAGAATTCTAAAATACATGGCGCGCCGCTGAGCGGCGCTTCTAGTGTGTGACCTGCTTAAGATGGAAAGTTCACCCAAAAATGATAGATGCATTTATCAAAATGGCTTTTTTTAATAAAGGTTGCATTATTCAGAGAAAGCACGGGTACGTACAGTTTTAGCAAATACATGTTTGAGTAAACTGTCCATTTAGTCCCAATATCCCATTTCATTAATAGCAATGGTGAGTAGTTCCTGAAAATAAACATTTAATTAATGCTCAGTAATGTCATAAAAATATAGTGGAGGTATCCTTGGAGGCATACTGTTCACTGAATTCAAGGCTTTAACACAATTTACTGTATCATTTTGAGGAAAAAAATCTTACCCTGACTTATCTATCTATGCCAGAAATCAACACACAATATTCATTTCATTCCTTTAAGAAAACCCCTGGATCAGATACAAATAATATTAATTAAGTAGAATTAAATTTTAGCTTTTTAGCAAATTTTAGCTTTTTGCAAAAAACAAGCAAACTTTGTCAGAGTTGTGATAGTATTGCAATTTCTAACTTAGTAAATGGTATCAAATATCAACTAATCAATACTGCAAGGAAAAACAATAATATAACTGCACAGTTTTTAATTATTAAAAAAATAAAGAAGGCTAGAATATGATAATGAGGTGTATTTTTATATGAACAAATCATCATGTGGCAGTGCACTTGTTTAAAAAAACTTTGTGATTGCAACATTCAAAATGCAATAAAGTGTCTTTTAAAAGGAAGTACAAAATAAAAGTATATCTTTTGCACTTTAATTTAAAATTAAACATTTATAGCAGTTATGCTGTAGTCCTTAAGTTCAAAAGGCATTCAATTACTAGTAAAAACAAAATCAGTGCAATTGTATCCTTTTTTTCTGAATAAAACAAAAGTTGGTAACACTTTATTAACTACACACTATGAATCATTTACTATGCAGCAGCATCTAGTAAATTCATTATTTGTTAAGCACTAACTCTACATTAATAAGCGTTAATAAGCAGTTTATAACTGCAGCTACAAATACTGTATTCTTGACTTACAACGACATTTATAATGTGCTTAATAATTGTACTTTCATAATTTGTTAATGATTTATTTTTCATTACTAAATTAAGTATTGCATTATTTACAAGCCATTTGTATTTAAGAGTAGTTGGAGGACTTTAAGATCATTCAGAACACGTAAGTAAATGTGAAATAAACTATTGAAATCAATGTTTATATATCGTATTATTCAGGCATATAGTAATGGTTACTATGCATGTTAATAAATGCTTAATTAACTTCATGCAGTTGTGTCACCTAATCAAAAGTGAGGACTATTTATGCTTTATAAATCCCTAATAAATGACAATTAAAGCCTCAGTATCAAATGAACAATAATCTTTGCAATCTTATCTAAAAAGTAAAATTACTGTAAGTTTAAACATTGCTGAATAACAGGAGTGTCAAAATACAACTTAAAATTGGATGAAACAACAACAATATAATAATTTAACAATATAGTAGGATGCCATGTTTAAACTGTACAGTAATTTTATTTTAGATAAGTTTGCAAAGATTTATTTTTAATTTGATTGTTTCATTCTTGTATCTTCAAATGAATAGAAATAAATAATGTTATGTTCATTTTCCCTGTTTAGAATATAACTGAGCCTTTAATTGTCATTTATAAGGGATTTATAAAGCATAAATAGTCCTCACTTTAGATTAGGTCACACAACTGGATGACGTTGAGTTGTTAAAGCATTTATTAACATACAAATTAACTATTATTATATGCCTGAATAATAAGAATTATAAATGTTAATTTGAATAGTTTATTAATCCTTTACTAATTCATTCTGAATTATCTTACAAAACACCAACTATGCTTAAATAAATGGTTTGTAAGTAATGCAATACTTAAGTAATGAAAAATAAATCATTAACAAGATATGAAAATACAGCTATTAAGCACATTATAAATGTGGTTGTAAGTCAAGAATACAGCATTTGTAGCTTCAGTTATAAACTGCTTACTAACAGTTATTAATGTTGAGTTAATGCTTAATACAGATAATGAATGAACTATTTTGCTAATGCTTAATAAATGGTTCATAGTGTGTAGCTATTATAAAGTGTTACCCAAAAATTTTATCTTACCTCTCAACTATTTATACAGGTTTGTGTGTTGGTCTTTCAGATGCTTCACTAAATTAGTTGGATTAGCTCATGCCTACTATATGTTACTAGAAGTTTACTATATGTTTATTTATTTTTCAATCTGTGAACTGTAAGACTAACTTGAGACATTTCTTATTTTTTAGTGAATGGAGACACCACCAACAGCTGGAAAAGAAGAATACTGTGGTCCACAGCGGAAGTCATGAAACCTTTCAGACACATATCCAAAGGACATTTGGCCTCCAAATCAGAGTGTGTTGAGAGTGTGTTCAGTGCAGGTTTTATAATTAGAAACCAGTCAGTGGAAAAAGTTATGAGTGAATTTAAGTTCTGTGTTAAAATAAAAAAGAAAATGTGTTTTTACATTGCAGCCCAGATCTCATTGATTGTTGCAATTTATTTATAAATAGATTTTAGATTTTACATAATACTTTATGATTTTACGTAATAATAACTACATACTATGAATCATTTATTAAGCATTAGCAAATAGTTAATTCATCATTCGTTAAGCATTACCTCTACCTTATAAAACATTAGTAAGCAGTTTATAATTACAGCTACAAATCCTGGATTCTTGAATTATAAACACGTATAATGTGCCTAATGATTGTACTTTTATACTTTGTTAATGATTACTTTTTCATTACTAAATGAAGTATTGTATTATTTACAAACTATTATTTGCTGTAAAAAATAATAATGTGTGTTTTTTAAAGATCATTCAGAATGAGTAAGTAAATGATTAATAAAATATTCAAATCAGCATTTATATATCTTATTATTCAGACACATACTGTAGTAATGGTTACTCTGTATGTTAATAAATGCTTTATTAACTCAACCTTATGCAGTTTTGTGACCTAATCTAAAGTGAGGACTATTCATGCTTTATAAATCACTAATAAATGACAAATAAAGGATCAGTTATATTCTAAACAGAAATTAATTAATTGTCATAGCAAAAATTCACATTCACATCATGATGCATCAACACTCTTTTCCGTTATGATCACATTATCAGATTTACAGGTTAGCCTAAATTGTCATTTTCTATACTGAACACTTTCAAGCTCTTCAGATTGTATTATTTATCACATTATAATATATTTCAATAGGAAATTAATATATTGTGCAGCTCTACTTTCCAGCACAACCACTCTTACGCTATTGTGCAACAGCAGTGGCTTTAGGCAGGTGATCTAAAGCTTGAATCTAATTGAACTGCACCATCACTGGCCAACAAATATAAATAAATAAACTGTTTTTCATGCCACAATTGATTCATAGGCACTATAGGTTCTTTCAATTCAAGAGTGGCATCTCAGTTGTGCTGGTATATAACAAAATAATAAAATAATTACATATATACATCATACATACATACATACATTAAATCAATCTCAGTGCTTTTTACTAAGAGCCACCCTGCCGCCTTGCAGATACTTTACATTAGATTAAAACAAAAAAAAAATTACGATAACACTATAATAGCTACACACTATGAATTATTTATTAAGCATTAGCATAAAGTGAATTCATTATTTTTTTAAGCATTAACTCTACATTAATAAACGTTAGTATGCGGTTTATAACTGCAGTTACAAATGCTGTATTTTTGACAAGCACATTTATAATTGCTTAATAATTGTAGTTTCATAATTTGTGAGTGATTTATTTTTCATGACTAAATTAAGTATTTACATTATTTACAAACCATTTGTATTTAAGAGTAGTCTGTGTTTGTTAATTGTCATTTATAAGGGATTTATAAAGCATAAATAGTCCTCATTTTAGATTAGGTCACTGCATGAAGTTGAGTTAATAAAGCATTTATAAACATACATAATAACCATTACTATATGCCTGAATAATACGAATTATAAATGTTAATTTGAAGAGTTTATTAATCATTTACTAACTCATTTTGAATGATCTTTAAAAATCACCAACTATTCTTAACTAATTAGTTTGTAAATAATGCAATACTTTATTTAGTAATGAAAAATGAATCAATAACCAAGTATTAAAGTACAGCTATTAAGTACATTATTCTTGACTTATAAGCACATTTATATAGAATTTGTAGCTGCAGTTATAAACTGCTTACTAATGTTTATTAATGTAGAGTTGATGCTTAACAGATAATGAACTCATTATTTGCTAATGCTTAATAAATAATTCATAGTGTGTAGCTATTATAAAGCGTTACCACAATTACCATTACAAATGCTATTACTGACTGCTCATCAACAGTAAAAACTCATATAAAATCTCATTCAAATCTAGTTCAATGAAGGACTGCATGTGTGCTACTACACTCTCAGAAAAAAATGGTACAATGTTGTACCAAAGAAGGTACAAACCCTTGTACCTGAGGTAGTACCTTTTTATGGAACAGAATTGTACCTTAAGACAGAGAAATAAAAATTTGTGCCATTGCAGTTTGTACCTTTAAGGGCATGATTTGTACCATGGGAAACCAAAATGAACCTTTGGTTTTTAAAACCTGCAGATCCAATATTGTACCTTCATCAAAAGTACAAATCTGATCCATGAAGGTTCCACTACAGTGACAAGACACTTTGTACCTTAACAGTGTCAAATGTGTTCCTTCAACAACTATTAAAAGGCATTTTGCTTTATCCAAAACACGTCAATTTATTTTCAGTAAATATAAAACATCAAATACATTTATAAACAATGTTTTTTAAAAAATGTTTCTTTTTGTGTAAATGCACATTTTCCATTTACAATAAAGAATAAAAAATACTTTAACATCAATCAAAAGATCTATTTTTACTAAACATTTCACAGCACTTCACTAAAATGTTACAGAAATACATTCTCATGTACAATCTAAAACTTTTTTCTCCAATTTTCACACAACGCCTTTGGAACGCTTTATTTACTTAATTTTAAAATAGAAATCGAATTATGCAAAAGTATTGTAACGAGATATGCACAATGTTGATTAGTTTTACAACACTAAAATTTCTGCATGAACACTCTACATATGCAGGACTTTTGCCAGCTCACGTGTGTAGTGGAAAGCAAACACAAAAGGTGTGGATATCAATAATGAAAATGTATTTATCAGAAAATGCTTACCAAATGTGTATTAAAAATGCTGTAAATGTTTAGTTTACAATACCTATAGTTTACCCGTTGGTTTGTAATATTGAACTTAATAATTAATGTTTAGGAGTTTTTTTAAACATATGCTTTTAAATGATGATTCATGTTTTAATATGGAAATTATTTATAAATCACTGCCTTTCAGTAATATTTATTTTCATAAATATTGTAATAACCAACACTTATGTACCTTTTGTGTACCTTCATTTCAATTGTACCATAAAAGGTACAGAACAGTATCATAAGAGATCTTTTCTGTACCATATAAAGTACTTTTACGAAGGTACAAAACTGTTCCTTAAGAAACATTATGTGTACCACCATGTACGTTTTTTCTGAGAGTGTACATCAACAAATAAACCTTAAAGGGTAAATAAACCCAAAAATGAAAACTCTGCAGTGCAGTGCAGATTCATTATTTGCTCTTGTGTAAGTGAGCCCTGAAGTGACACTAGTAAGAAGAAACTGCTAAATAAAGTCATTTTAGTTTTTTGGAGATTTACTGTTTTAAGGATAATTTTTGCTTCCTTTACGGACTTTGAAAATCTCTCGACTTTTGCCATGTATGGAGAATGAGGAAGCTCTTGGATTTTATCTAAAATATCTTTGTGTTCTGAAGATGAATGAAGGTATGAAGATGAATAATGACAATTTTCATTTTTGGGTGAGCTAACCCTATAATTTCCAATATTTTGCAACCAGTAAATGGTTTCACAAAAATATTTAAAACAAGGGTTGTAAAATTGGTAACACTTTATAATAACCACACACCAATAATCATTTATTAAGCATTAGCAAATAGTTCTACATTATAAGACTTTAGTAAACAGTTTATAATTACAGCTACAAATGCTGTATTCTTGACTCATAAGCACATGCGTAATGTCCTTAATAATTGTATTTTGATAATAAATAAATCCAGCACTCCTCAATCAGCTGGCATACAGTTGCTTAATTTTACAACAGATTTATGGTTTGCAAACTAGGGAGCATCTCTAAGTTTACACATCACAATACATCTTTCAAACCTTAATAGCATTTGAAAAGAAAGATGAAAGTGTTCATCTAAATGTCAACAAAAATGTTTGTACATTTTTTTAGGTTTTTAATATTTATTAATTAAAATAAACTATCAAGTTATTTGGAAAAAGTGTATTAAAAAGTGTATAAATTGTTCTATAATTTAAAATTCAATAGCATTTCAGGAGAAATACAAACAGTCAAAAATTCATAAGAGCTTTAAATTGTGTATTTTGTACATGTCTTTATGGTATAATAAAATCGTAAAAGCAAGTATTACCTAATAAATTCGATTTAAAAGTTGAATTTAGATTTTATTAATAGTTTTTATATTAATGACTGCCCAAGTATATTTAGTCACACATTTTTTATACTTTTTTTTATCATCCTTTTACACTTTTTGTATGCGCCCAATATAAACAAACATCTGCGATTGATTAAATAGTGGAAAATCTTCTCTTGTTTACACATTTCGTAGCTACTGTGTGCGCGAGACCTGTCAACACTCCCACAGAGTCTCACGTGCTCTCCAAAGAGATGCGCCTTTATGGGACTTAATGCGTCTGGCCGAAGTAAATCTCCTAAATCTACTAAAATGTATAGAATATGTCTTTGGTTTTGCTTTCCAAAGCTGTCGTCAAATGTATGCACATAGCCACAAGAGCGAGATAAATATTCAATAATGCATTCTTTAATCTAAACGACTCAGAAAAAACGTTATTAAACAGTCGGAGAGGACAAAATTAGATCTAAATTGCCTGCAAAATATTTGTACACCATTAGAAATGGCTAAACAACCTTGCCTCATTGAAAAAATCCACATTTTATTCTTATTTATTCTAATTATTATAATTCTTTGAGATATTGTCAGTTTTCCTTTTTTCTGTCATTTATTTTTAATTTGCTGTATATTTTGTTAATTTGATGTCAATATATTGCATATTTTATGCATCTAAAATGTTTTTGCAATACTGTACAAAATCAGTCCTCCTGGATAACATAACAGTAAGGGAAATAGTGGATTTTTAACTTTAACCCATTGAAAAGAAACAGAGTATAAGAGTTTCTTAATTAATTAAAATATTGTTAAAAATAGAATTATGTTATGTTTGTCGCATATAGTTAACTATTTATGTGAAATGGGTAAAAAGTGTATTTCAACCTACTACAGCAAGTATATTTCAAACCTGTGGGAAGCACTGTATATACATAAATATACATACATATATATATGCCCTATATATACAGCAGATGCCCTTCCAGCCGCAACCCATCACTGGATAACATCCATACACACTCATTCACACACACACACACCACTGACAATTTAGCTCACCCAATTCACCTACAGCGCATGTCTTTGGACTGTGGGGGGAAACCGGAGCACCCGGAGGAAACCCACGCTAACACAGGGAGAACATGCAAACTCCACACAGAAACGCCAACTGACCCAGCGAAGGCTCAAACCAGAGACCTTGCTGTAAAGAGAAAGTGCTACCCACTGCACCACTGCATTGCCATATATATATATATATATATATATATATATATATATATATATATATATATATATATATATATATATATATATATATATATATATATATATATGATGCTTTCACAGTCTTTGTAAACCCTTCTGTCCTCGTAGTGCTGTGTGTTGTCATGATATTATTGTATCATGCTGTCACAGTCTTTGTAAACACTTCTGTCTTCGTAGTGCTGTGTGTTGTCATGTGGACTGGGTGTATGCTAATGAGCTGTGATGTCATCGTGACATCACACTGTCCTTCCAAATATTTTGTCCTCATAATTCAGTTTTTTGTCTTTTAGGACATATGTCCTTATAAATATGTAAAAATTCAGGATGTTGTGTATCTAGTTTTACAAATGATAAATACAAAGTTAAGTGCGTGTTTTGATTCCCTGATTTTTTTAAAGCATTTCAATCTTTGTCTGAAGGTTCTAGTATAAAAGGAAAGCATAGTACCTGTAAACCACCTTTTTTTCTGGTTTGAAGAAAATGTCCTTGTAAGTCAGGCTTACCTGTATGTGTGTGTGTGTGTGTGTGTGTGTGTGTGTGTGTATTTGTTCGATATAAAACAAGCATGTCAAATGTCTCAGAATTTCTCTGCACCAGGATCAAGATGTGCATCAGCTAATCAGAAATGCTGAATGATATCTTAATTACTGCTTCCGTCTGCTTCTTAATTAGTAAAAACTCCTTCCAGCAATGAATGCACACAGTCACAGAAGCATATTTAATGATCTTCTCTGGAAGAAATGAGCTGCACAATTTAAATAGATTAACAAATCATAGAACAACTTAAATGGCTAAAAACTAGGGCTGCACAATATATCATTTCAGCATCGATATTGCAATGTGTGCATCCGCTATAGTCGCATCTCTGGATCTGGCATATTGTTGAAGAAGAGCTTGTAGATTAATGGCAAAGTTAAACTATTGTGGATTTAAAGTTTATTAATTGCATTTGTTTTGTTTTCTGTTAAACATCAAGTGATTTTAAAGCATTCTGGCTGCACCCGCTTCAAATGTTGTCACTCGATTGAATGGGTGTTATCAGTGGTTATCAGCTGATAGATATGGGCCAGTAGGTGCCTTCTGCGCCTACTGGTAGGCTCAGAAGGTGTTGTGCTTTCCGGCTTTTCTCTTAACGAATCAAACTTAGTCGGGAGGTTGTAAATATCAAAAGAATATACTTTATTGGAATATTTTCCAAAAAAGCAGAGATAACCTGGAGCAAGCTCATCTCTGTCTCATCCCAGGACAAATCCAAAGTATCTGTCTTCTTCACAATCTTTATACAGTTTTTTTCTCCCCCCACACCTCTTAAATCCAACCATGTTTTCTCTTTCCTGAGAGGTTTAGTATATCTTTAGGTGCTCATGCTATTTTGGGCCCTGTCCCCTGCAATGAAAACACCTGTTTCCACACCAGAGGTCTCTCTCCATAGATTAAATCTGTGTGTGAGTGTTTACATACATTGCTATGATGGCACATTAGTTTTATATGTCACTTACTCTCCTGAAAGTCTCTCACAGATATAACTTCATATGTGTGTTTTACATACAGTACACAGCAAAAAAAATCAGTGTACATTTAACTCAATTTGAGCTTAACTTAACACTCCTTGGGTGTACATATGACTCCCTCCATTTTGGAGTTAAAATAATACTTTCCAAAGTGTGAAATTTGTACATTACTCTCAGAATTTATTTTAACACAGTACGTTTGTTCTTACATCGAACTGGAGTGTGTGTTACCCTTCAAAGTGTTGATATATTGCCTTTTTTCCTATATTATCAATTGGTGTGTGTGACAGAAAACAGTGATCAAATATGTTGAAAATAGTTTTAATTTATTAAATGTTCATATCATAGAAATAGTTTTCAGAAAATATCATAGAAATAATTATCATAGAAATAGTTTCAGAAATAATTTCAATACATTCAACTCTTTGCATTTTAAAATGCAACAAGACATGTTTCAAGTTTAAGTAAAACATACTGGTTTGATCGCTGTTTGTGTGAAAGAACCGGTTTGAGTAAAAAAAATGACTTCCCATCACTAGTGGGAAATACACTGCATATTGGGTTAAAAGTTTAACACTGAAAAAAAAAAACCCCTCTTGAATATATGCTCTTTCACACTCGTGGTTAAAATGTAGTCTGGTTTTAACACTGAACAACACCAAAAAAAAAATCACATTGTATATTTACCACTGGAATTTTTGCTGTGTATACAATCAATGTTCTCCTGCAGCTCTAAACAATATTAGTGACCTCACACATTCCTCAGCAGAACACACATTCTACACGCACCACCAGTTGTTGCCCTTTTTCCTCAAAATACATGTCTTTACATTTCTAGATGGTTATATAGGTTGACATGTTCATTGCACACTTTTAAAGAATATAAAAACCTTCTTCAAAGGCTGTTATCATCCATCCACATGATTTGTCAGCTATACTAAAAGAGAAGACTCCAGAGCCAGATCTGTTTTCATGTTACTGTGTCGGTTGGGTTTAGGGTAGGGGTAGACGTTAATAAAATACAATTAATGAGACATTTAATAAATAATTGTCATGGTTAATCAGCTATACTAATAGAGAAGACTCCAGATCTGTTTTTACGTTACAGTGGGGTTTAGGGTTGGGGTAGGGGTAGATGTTAGAAATAATTTTTGTTAACTTCCAGCCACAGCCATATGTGATCTATTGCTGATTAACCGTGTGGATGGATGATAAGTAGAAGGCCCCTACTGGCTCATATCTGTCAGCTGATAACCACAGAAACAGCCAATTCAATCAAGTGATAATATTTAATTTTGCTTTATCAAAGATTAATTAAATTACATTTTTATAGTGAAGACTGTCGTCATTTTACATTAGATTTTTGTTCTTGTATTTGTGTCCAACTGCCATTGAGACTTACCAGCAAACATAAAAAAATCCAAATTGTATACCGTTTTCCTTTGTAAAAATCCAGTTTAAAGTGAACTTTAATAATGTATGGACATGCACTTCACCCTAAAAGCACCCCAAACACTCTAAAATGGTGAATTCTTCACAAAAAAGTTATTCAATCCATCTGGTGAAATATATTTCATATCATAATGCATATCGCTGAAAAACTAAATATTGCAATGTCAATTTTTTCCAATATCGTGCAGCCCTATTATAAACAGTAAAAATAAATTAAATTAATTAATAAAAAAATGACACCATTTCAAAAGCAGGATGGTTTAATTAAAATAAAAGGATAAAATCTATAAATTAAAAAGTACCATGCTGATAAATGTTATATAATTATTGTAGAACGATGGTTTGTTCTGTAGCTAATTGAAAAAATAAGGGGGCTAATAATATTGACCTTAAAATGTTTTTTTTTTTAACCCTTATGTGCTGCTGGGGATGTTATTATCCACTCTGGGATGATTTTGAGTCTTAATTTGGCCGTAACCTTTTCTGTGTTTCAGCTAGCAGAATAAGTTTTGCTGACGTTGCCTTTGATGCATTGTTTTTAATTGTAATTCATTTTTCTCTCTTGCTAATTTACTGTTGGTGGCTGTTTTTTCCCCATTGACTTCCATTATAACCACATTTTTTTGATTGCAAAAGCCATGACAGCATATAATCGTGCATTTTTGATTGTTGGTGGTTTTCCCTTTTGGGAAGAGATAAAATTAGTCATTTTTACTGTTGATCATCAATTGGTACCATTAACCCTTTAGATAGGCAACAGCATATAACAGCAAATTTAAGTGTGTGTATGTGTCTGTGAGTGTGTGAAAGTCAGCTTTACGCACACCTTGATGTGTCTGAGAAAATCAAAATATGCATCTCAGCTCTCAGAACTACATGGAGTAAACAAAAACAAAGACTGTGTGTTTATGCACCATCAAATGTGGTTATAACGGAAGTCAATGGGGCAAAAACAGCCACCAACAGTAAATTAGGGGGGGGGGGGGGAATAAAAATCTAACAATGCATAAAAAAAGAAAATGTTGTTACTAATCAATCACATGTCCAAGACTGTGATTAAAAGTAAAAGAAATCCAGTCCACAATTACTTTTTATATTGAAAATGTCATTTTGTGTGTTTTTTTCACCAAATCAGTGACATTATTTGTGAACTTGGCAATTAAGGAGTTAAAATCCTGTAATTTTCTATTCAGTTTAGTAGTTAGTAGTAGTTTTGATCAGGACTGAGGTTGATTAACAGATTTACACAAAAAAATAAGAATTTTTTTTTTAATCTGATGCATTTTTATAGTAGTTTAATTCAGTGGATGTTTTCATCCCCAGCATAACAAAAGGGTAGTCAATTTGAACAGTGCAAAAGAGTTTAAAAAGTTAAAATCTGCTTTTATTCTAGCCAAAATAAAACAAATAAGACTTTCTCCTGAGAAAAAAATATTATAGGAAATACTGTAAAAAAATTCCTTGCTCTGTTAAACATCATTTAGAAATGTTTAAAAAAAGAAAAGGAGGGCTAATAAATATGACTTAAGAAAATTCAACAAACAACTGCAAGGAACAAATATACAATAAGTCACAAACACAACTAGATAAACACTTTATTAACATTTATTAGACTTTCACACAGTTTAAGGAAGCGCTTAATCACATTATATTCACTACTCTAAATGATATAGATATTTAAATTAGTATAACATTATTATAGTCTTTATTTTTATTATGGCTGTGTATAAAAGACAGTGTGTAATTGTATAACTCTGTCGTGACGCACTCATCAAGTGTTTATTAGGAAGCCTGATGAGCTGTCTAAAGGAAGGACACAAAGCTAATGTCTTTTATTCCAGTAAACACAATTATAAGGCTGCAGCTGAAGCATTAGTGCTGTCATTTGAACATAATGCCATGTTCAGTTCCATCTAATCTTCCTCCTCCTCCTGTCTGTGAAGTCCAGCTCAAGGCTTTATCTCAGAGTTTCAAGAGTCTCCGGAATAACACAAGGCTTATTGTTCATCAATTTGCCATCCCTTTTGAAACGGCCAGCTTATAAATATCATTAGGTTTGGTTCTGGTTAGCTGGTGGATGCTTGTTAAACTAGTTGATGAGTTTTAGCCAGTTTGTTTTTTTCTCTTCATTTGTCAATTTTCATTAGGTCTCTAGAACGTTGAATTATTTAGAGGATTGCTGACTTGGAAAATGTGAAATGACAGCTATTTCCAATCATGAGAGGAGCTTTCCTCTTTCTTCTTTGTGTTCATAATGAGCTGGAGTCACATTCGATAATTGTTTAATATAGCTATTGACATAATTTGACATTTGCACAAATATTAACATTAAACACACTACCTGACAAAAGTCTTGTCGTCGATCCCAGTTGTAAGAGCAACAAATAATAACTTGACTTCTAGTTGATTTTTTGGAAAAGTGGCAGAAGGTAGATTTTTCAGATGAATCATCTGTTGAACTGCATCCCAATCATCACAAATACTGCAGAAGACCTATTGGAACCGTCATGGACCCAAGACTCTCACAGAAATCAGTCACGTTTGGTGAAGGAAAAATCATGGTTTGGGGTTACATTCACTATGGGGGTGTGCGAGAGATCTGCAGAGTGGATGGCAACATCAACAGCCTGAGGTATCAAGACTTTTGTCTAAGCAAAGTCAGACCTTACTGTCCTAATTAAATAATTAAAAATCAAGGCAGATCATAATTTATTTTGGTAAAATAAGCATAATCTAGAGGCCTTTGCCTTTCATATAAGCCACTTCTGATACCAAATGATCAACTAGAAGTCAAGTTATTATTTGTTGTTCCTAAAATCTGGATAGACGACAAGACTTTTGTCAGGTAGTGTATAAATGTAAATGTATAATTGTTGCTTGAAACCTGCAAAGTGTTAGGGGAAACTGTCATAAGGTTTAAGGTTTTTTTTTTTTCAGTTGTAATATTTATTCTCCAAATTAATAATAATAATAGTAATAATAATAATCTCACCAGGGCTCGCAAAAAGTTAAAATTCCTAATAGCCTTTCGGGCAGGCACTCTTCAGTTTTTGGTAGCCCTAAATAAATCCACGTGGCCCAAATAGAAAATACATTATTTAGTTATTATTACATAAAAAGTTAGGATGGGATTTGTTTTAGGCTACATGTATTCACATTTTTTTTACATATATAATTTATACATTTATAATTATTTTTATTTAACTTTATTGTTTTACTGTAGATTTTTATCAAATTGTATCACCAGTTCTTTTGACAACACCAGTTAGCACAAATGCAAATTCAAACACATTAATAGTGACTCTTCGATGCATGAAAATTACATACAACACAATTAACTAATTTGCTGCAAAAGCATTGAAATTGGCTATATTTTCCCTCCCGTTAAGATAATCCGACGGGCAGGTAAGGTAAGGGTGGATTCAGAAAAATTTAGTATTTGGCCTAGATGTCAAAAATGTATATGTGGGCCGCGTAAGTTTGGCCTATCTTGACCCACTTTTAAAATGTATTTCAAAAATGTTTCAGTAAAGAGAAAATTCTACCAATCGGGTCGCTTTGAGAAGAAGCGTGGCCATAAAGTGAAATGCTTCATGGGTTTATCAAATTCATTGCAGTCGTGTCACACCAACATATCTGGCCCAGTTATGGGTTATTAACCTGGCTGAGACTTGGCCCAGATATTGTCCATGTTTGGCCCTTGTATGGAAGCCAGACTTGGTCCAATCATGTACCGTAATTCACTGCGGCATGTGGGCCAAGTAAAAGCTGATTGTGTGGGCCAGAGAAATTTTGCTATTTGGGAATTATACAATTTTATTTCATACAATGCTTATTGCGGCCGCACGGTGGCTCAGTGATTAGCACTGTTGCCTCACAGCAAGAAGGTCACTGGTTTGAGCCCTGGCTGAGCCAGTTGGCATTTCTATGTGGAGTTTGCATGCTCTCCCCATCTTTGTGTGGGTTTCCCTCCACAGTCCAAAGACATGCGCTATAGGTGAATTGGATAAACTAAGTTGGCCGTACTGTATGTTTATGAATGGGAGAGTGTATGGGTGTTTCCCAGTGCTGGGTTGCAGCTGGAAGGGCATCCACTGCGTAAAACATGCGGGATAAGTTGGCGGTTCATTCCGCTATGGTGACCCCTGATAAATAAAGGACTAAGCCGAAGGAAAATGAATGAATGAATGAACAATTGGGCGACGCAGTGGCGCAGTAGGTGCTGTCGCCTCACAGCAAGAAGGTCGCTGGTTCGAGCCTCGGGTGGGTCAGTTGGCGTTTCTGTGTGGAGTTTGCATGTTCTCCCTGCGTTCATGTGGGTTTCCTCCGGGTGCTCCGGTTTCCCCCACAGTCCAAAGACATGCGGTACAGGTGAATTGGGTAGGCTAAATTGTCCGTAGTGTATGAGTGTGAATGAGTGTGTGTGGTTGTTTCCCAGAGATGGGTTGCGGCTAGAAGGGCATCCGCTGCGTAAAAATGTGCTGGATAATTTGGCGGTTCATTTCGCTGTGGCGACCCCGGATTAATAAAGGGACTAAGCCGAAAAGAAAATGAATGAATTAATGAACAATTGCTATTATTAATTTTCTTTTCGGCTTAGTACCTTTATTAATCTAGGGTCGCCACAGCGGAATGAACCGCCAACTCATCCAGCATACATTTTATGCAGCAGATGCTCTTTCAGCTGCAACCCATTACTGGGAAACACCCATATACTCTCATTCACACGCATACACTGCGGCCAATTTAGCTCACCAAATTAGCTCATGTCTTTTGACTTGTGGGGGAAACCAGAGCACCCGGAGGAAACCCTTGCCAACACAGGGAGAACATGCAAACTCCACACAGAAATGCCAACTGACACAGCTGAGGCTCGAACCAGCAGCCTACCCACTGCGCCGCTATATATGTCATAATAAATACAAAATTAAAATACCAACAGAAACAAATACAAGCAAGAAGACACACGAATCAACCATGTAAACAGTAATTTGATCACATTTATTAGACTTTCAAACAGTTTGTTATAGTTTAAGGAAGCACTTAATGACATGATATTCGCTACTCGAGATGATCATAATGGCAACATTGTACGTTTGGAGAAAGAGCATGAAACAGAAAATACATTTATAGCACCATTTCAGTGGTCGCAAACAGTCTGGGAGCGCAGGTACTTTTCATTCATGGGTGTTCATCTCATTTGGGAAGCTCAGAATTCAGTCATAATAATCTATGACATCTATATATATTTACATATACAGTACTTTGTTTAAACTCCATACATTTCTCTCAGTCTGCAAAAATATGTCCTAAAATATGACTTCATTGCTGTTGTCTATAGCTGCCTGCCCTGGTCTGTCTGGTGTGCTTTTTGGTGTCAGTACTTGACGTCCGGAGCGAAGCGAACTACTCCCCGACTCCGTGGTTCTGGTCGTTCCACCAGTGGTTCTCCTCCAGAGGTACCCGCGGAATAATAATCGCTGACTCGTCCGACGCCAGACTCACATTCTCTAAGGAGCAGCACAGTGTTATTGCCAAAGGAGGAGCACGAGGGCGACAGAAGGAGAGAAAGAGACACAGAGACACAACATGAGGTAGATAGCAGTGCACACTCAAAGATTTAAATGAGCCCTTGAGCATTCTGAGAACACTTTATATTCACCCTTTCTGTTTATGGAGGTTTAATTTATGTGAGACTGATGGTACGTGGTGATAACTAATCAGGCTAATGCCTCAATTAGCCTCAAAGTTATTATCCTGCTAACAAAAATAAACAAGGGATTGTAGGTAGGATTTAACACATGGTTTACCTGACAAAATGGCTCACGTAACCAGCAAAACCAGCTCATTAGCACTTCACATTTTCACATGTTGTTATAGCTTGAATTTGGACTACTGGACTATAGCTTAGCAAGTTGCTAACATGTTTCTAACATTAACATGTTACTGACTTGCTTCTTTTAGCATGTTTTTAGCACATCACATGTTCACATGTTTCTATAGCTTGAATTTGGACTATTTGACTATAGCTTAGCAAGTTGCTAGCATGTTTCTAACATCAAGTAAAATGTTACAGACGTGCTTCTATTAGTATGTTTTTAGCACATCACATTTTCACGTTGCTATAGCTTGAATTTGGACTACTGGACTATAGCTTAGCAAGTAGCTAACATGTTTCTAACATTAATTAACATGTTACTGACGTGTTTCTTTTTAGCATGTTTTTAGCACATCACATTTTCACATGTTGCTATAGCTTGAATTTGGACTATAGCTTAGCAAGTTGCCTCAATTAGCCTTAAAGTTATTATCCTGCTAACAAAAATAAACAAGGGATTGTAGGTAGGATTTAACACATGGTTTACCTGACAAAATGGCTCACGTAACCAGCAAAACCAGCTCATTAGCACTTCACATTTTCACATGTTGTTATAGCTTGAATTTGGACTACTGGACTATAGCTTAGCAAGTAGCTAACATCTTTCTAACATTAACATGTTACTGACGTGTTTCTTTTTAGCATGTTTTTAGCACATCACATTTTCACGTTGCTATAGCTTGAATTTGGACTATTTGACTATAGCTTAGCAAGTTGCTAACATGTTTCTAACATCAATAAACATGTTAATGACGTGTTTCTTTTTAGCATGTTTTTAGCACATCACATGTTCACATTTTGCTATAGCTTGAATTTGGACTATTGGACTATAGCTTAGCAAGTTGCCTCAATTAGCCTTAAAGTTATTATCCTGCTAACAAAAATAAACAAGGGATTGTAGGTAGGATTTAACACATGGTTTACCTGACAAAATGCCTCACGTAACCAGCAAAACCAGCTCATTAGCACATCACATTTTTACATGTTGTTATAGCTTGAATTTGGACTACTGGACTATAGCTTAGCAAGTAGCTAACATGTTTCTAACATTAACATGTTACTGACATGCTTCTTTTAGCATTTTTTTAGCACATCACATGTTCACATGTTGCTATAGCTTGAATTTGGACTATTTGACTATAGCTTAGCAAGTTGCTAACATGTTTCTAACGTTAACATGTTACTGACGTGCTTCTTTTAGCATTTTTTAGCACATCACATTTTTACATGTTGTTATAGCTTGAATTTGGACTACTGGACTATAGCTTAGCAAGTAGCTAACATGTTTCTAACATTAACATGTTACTGACGTGCTTCTTTTAGCATTTTTTTAGCACATCACATGTTCACATGTTGCTATAGCTTGAATTTGGACTATTTGACTATAGCTTAGCAAGTTGCTAGCATGTTTCTAACATCAAGTAAAATGTTACAGACGTGCTTCTATTTGCATGTTTTTAGCACATCACATTTTCACATTGCTATAGCTTGAATTTGGACTACTGGACTATAGCTTAGCAAGTAGCTAACATGTTTCTAACATTAATTAACGTGTTACTGACGTGCTTCTATTAGCATGTTTTTAGCACATCACATTTTCACGTTGCTATAGCTTGAATTTGGACTACTAGACTATAGCTTAGCAAGTAGCTAACATGTTTCTAACATTAATTAACATGTTACTGACGTGTTTCTTTTTAGCACGTTTTTAGCACATCACATTTTCACATGTTGCTATAGCTTGAATTTGGACTATTGGACTATAGCTTAGCAAGTTGCTAACATGTTTCTAACATCCATTAACATGTTAATGACGTGTTTCTTTTTAGCACATCACATGTTCACATTTTGCTATAGCTTGAATTTGGACTATTGGACTATAGCTTAGCAAGTTGCCTCAATTAGCCTTAAAGTTATTATCCTGTTAACAAAAATAAACAAGGGATTGTAGGTAGGATTTAACACATGGTTTACGTGACAAAATGGCTCACGTAACCAGCAAAACCAGCTCATTAGCACTTCACATTTTCACATGTTTTTATAGCTTGAATTTGGACTACTGGACTATAGCTTAGCAAGTTGCTAACATGTTTCTAACATCAATTAACATGTTACTGACGGGCTTCTAGCATGTTTAGAACATCAGCGAGTGTACAGTAATTTAAGTTTTATAACATGTTTTTAGCATGTTTAACATGTTGCTAGATTGAATTGACATGTTGCTGTCATTAAGGCTAACATGTTTCAATTTGGTAAAATGTTTTTCACCAAATATTTTAATATGTTGTTCTAATAAATTAGCATGTTGCTAGCATGTGTCTTACATATCATGTTCAGCAGGTTATTAACATGACTTGGATGAATTGACAATTACATTTTGTTGACATACTTCTTGCATGGTTAGCACATTGTCAGCATAATTTATGTTTTCTAACATAGATGTTTGTTAACATGTTTTATCTTGCTAGAATTTTTTAATATGTTGTACATATAAATTAGCATGTTGCTAACTTGTATCTTCATTAATTAACAATTGCATGTTGTTGACGGGCTTCCAGCATGGTTAGCACATTTCAAGGATTTCTAACATGTTTGTTAGCATGTTTAACATTGTTGTCATTTAGGCTAACATGTTTTATCTTGGTAGAATGTTTCCAAACGCATTACCATTAGCATACATCTTGCATGTCATGTTTAGCAGGTTATAACATGAATTATAATGTTGCTAGAATGTTTAGCACATTGATGGTATGAATTAACATGTTGCTTTCCAACATGTTTAAGCACATGGATAGCACGTTTTACAAGTTGCTAGCATGCATTTACATACTGGTATTATGTTTCTAGCATTTTGAGCATGTTAACATTTTTGACATAAAACTCATAAACATATAGGATGGTTAGCACATTGCTACAATAAATTAGCATGTAGTCAGCACGTTTTGTTTAATAAGTTTGTAAATTTTACTCTCATGAATTTGCATGTTGCTAACATGTTTGGCATGTCACTACCCTTTTTACACGTTTTACCATGTTAGCTGTTGCTAGCATGTTTAAGCACATTACAATTTTACTTGTTGCTAGCTTGAATTCAGATTTCAATTGACAAAAAAGTAGGTATATTGTTATTTTGTGCTCGTTTAAGAGTTATTATTAAATTTTTCTGAATAAATAAATGAACTAATGAACATTATTTAAATACATTTTGGCGAGTTAACTACTACTAGTTTGCTAAAATATAAAATACTTACGAATTGCCAAGAGATTGTGTTGCAAAATCTGGGATTCTACTTAAATAAGATTAAATAAATGAAAAGTGTATGTGTTTATAGTGTCGCTGTACACCTAGTGTAATATATATATAGTAGTGGTCTCACACATTGCACACCCTCCAAATAAACAGAATTATGACTGTGATCTCAGGTTGTTCAAAGGAAAAGTCTAGAAATAAAACCCAGCATGAAAACAAGAAGACAGACACCACTAAAGAACAATGCAATGTGCTGTTCTAACACCAAAGAGGAGCTAAATATCTCCCTGTTCAATAGCATTAATCTCCTGAGAGAAAAAAAGAAAGAAATTAATCTATGAGTGACATTTAAAGATCACTGTAAATGGATTGTTCTAGCAAAAAAGGCGAAAAGATTGATGGTACATTAAATTAGAAGTACCAAAAAAAAAGAAATTGCTGTGACAAACTTTTTTGACCAACAACACAGTAACAAGCTTGTGCGTGATGTTAAAACATGCATAAAATAACACTCACTAGCGCTCAACGTCCTCCAGAAAACAACATACAGTACGTGAGCGGTCAAAACTGTCCTATTCAACCTCCTTTGGCCCAACACTTTCCATATGGAAGAGAATACGAATGGGAGCAAATCAAAAGATGAAGAACATTGAACAGATATGGAAACACTAAAGAGTTTGAAGCACTAGCAACGCTACAGTTTGCCTCAGTGTGGTAGTAACTGTGCTGCTGAAGCACGGATGAAGGCGATAAAAGTTTTGCTAATCGGAGGACGAGGATTACCTTGGGTCGGGCAGTGCACAGCGCCACAGGTGTTGCTTTAGTGTCTGCACCCAACCAATATCGCGGATGGGCTGACAGAGCTGAATGTAGTGGTACTGTTTTAGCATAACCCTTCAAACGAACGACAAGATCACTCGTTAGCTGAACATTAAACTAAAGGGGTAGTTCACGCAAAAAAAAAAAGAAAGAAAGTTCTGGGATTATTTACTGATCCGCATGTGGTGTCATATCTGTGTGACTTTCTGTCATAACTGTTTATTACACGGCTCTCTGGAATACTTGATTTGATCTGTCACTCACAACATTACAAGATATGTGATTCCCAGATAACAACCACTGAAACTAATAACTAGGGTTGTCACAATACTGGAATTCGATACCAATCGGTGATTGGCTGTGAAGGTCATCAGTTTGCCGAACTCACTGCTGTTTACCAAGTGTAACCACAGATACAGGGACACTGGAGCGTTTTAAGGTCACATCGATCAGCTAGTTTGTCTACAAGCTAACATACAAGCGATCTGCTGATGAATCATGGCTTTAATATGCTCCAGTGTCCCTGTATCTGTGGTTACACACAATAAACAGTGGTGAGTTTGGTGAATCGATGACCTTCACAGTCATTTTTGTTGAGCATGTGAACACAATGGCAAATCAGCACGCTCAAATGTTAGCAGGAATTTTTTTTTTTTTAATTTCACACCAGATTGGTACCGAATACCAGTATCGTGACAACTCTACTAATAACACAGGCTCATCTGGGTATTTTGAATCATCTTGATTCTCAGTGAATACATTTACATCTATCCACATTTATATTTATATGCTTGTCTGCTGTTTTTGATTGTTTATGGCTTTTAGTGCCAACTTGTGAATGAATAATATATATAGGTTAGTGTATTCTCCATTCAGCGGGTTTTGTTTCTAGTAGCTTTGCGTTTATTTAAAGAATGAATGAACTATTATAGCTCAAGAACAAAGTTGTGTGTCTAATTTGTACATTTCGTTGCAAGCAGCCGTGTAAAAAGCAGGATAAAGTACATCCAGCCGGTTGTTTTCGCAGAATGAAATTAATAAATTTGCAGATAAACCTGTCTGGCTTTATTCTGTGATAACAACCACCTGGATGTACTTTATCCCTTTTATATTTTATATTAATCTTTGTCAAAAGTCCTTTTTTGGAAGAAAGTCAAATAGGTTGTTTATGGAAGTCTGTTTTCACCACCAGAAAATGACAACTTTTATCTGAATTGTGAGATATAAACTCACTTTATTTAACACACATCTGAGTTTTGATTCTTAAAGTTCTGACACTTTTCCCTCATAACTTGTGCTATCTTTCAGTTCTTACTTTAACACTGACCTAACTATAGTAGATGTGACTCTATAATGCGATAAAAGCTACATTTTCCATGCTAAAAGGAAAATGTTTTTGTCCTAGCCATCTGTGACGTGACGCACAAGGTTTCAATTTTAGAAACAGTTTCTATTTCTGTGACGTCAATAAACAACGATCACCTCAGGTGCTGATTATGTGCTTTATTCAGTGTTACATTTTTCAATCCCATTTTAAGTGACATTTATTGCTATACTGAAGCACCAGTAGATAGTTTCCCTCAGATCTTGAAAATAAAATGACTAGCAGACATAGTTGAAACATGCCGTGAAAGTTACAAAACAACAACATCAGTCACTGTGTACTTTTGATAGAGTTAAAGTGGTTTAATATTTATTAATTAGATTATGAGCGTGTCCATTTGGTTGGGAGTGTGCTCTATGGGAGTTACTATTCTGCTGGTATTGAAATATTTTTGTCACGTCGCATCTAATTTGGGCATCCAAATTGATTACCTCTGCAATCTTTTTGTGTCTGTTTTGTTTGGACACATTGTAAATATTGCTATGTCAATTGTAATTTTGTGCTAGCAAGCTTATAGGCATTTTGCAAAAAACTTTATTCTGCACAATTCTGACTTTTCTGAAAATGCTGAGTTTATATCTTGCAAATCTGCCCAGCAGGCTAGGCATGGGGCGGTATAAGATTCTGACGGTATGATAACCTTGGATAAAAATATCACGGTTTCATGGTATCACTGTATTGTGATTACTGCTCTAAAATATATTATTTTTAAATGTCTGGGTAAAAAACTAAAAGTTTTTTCCCCTTTGAACACAATATATTTTATTTTGAGAAACATTTATAATATTTTGAAGCAGTAAACGTGCCAGGCTAAATAATGAAAATGAATAATTTACCTCTGCTGTCTTTATTAGTTTCAAAAACACAAATTTAAAATGGCATCTTTGGATATCTTTTCTGCTGGAGATGCTGTTGTTAAAAAAAAAATGTAAAAAAAAAATCTTACACATACCTTAGGAACGGTATTAGAGAAAATTTTGGCTGTATGATAACCTTGACTTTTCCAAACCGCGGTATACCTTGAAAACGATTATCGTCCCATGCCTACTGCAGGCACAGGACATCAACATGACTTCAGATTGACGTTGTACCCCAACACCATGGGACGTTGCATTTTGGGTGGAAATGAAAATCAGGTTGACATCTGAATTAACGTCAGACAAAAGTCAGTGTCCAATGTTGGACAGACATTGCTGGTCACTTTCCAACGCAACCTAAAAACAACCAAATATCAATGTCTGATGATGTTACAGCTTGACGTTGTATGGATGTTACCACTATGACGTCTATCAGACGCTGGATTTTGGTTGCCATACCTGACGAATAAATGTCAGTATTGGACATCAATATGACGTTGGTTTAAGATGTTGGCTCAACGTTGGATTTTGGTCACTATATATATATATATATATATATATATAATATATATATATATATATATATATATAATATATATATATATATATATATATATATATATATATATATATATATATATATATATATATATATATATATAAACGATCTAAATTGGACAGGTTCAATTTAATGGATTCATTATAATGAAAGAAATAATAGCAAGTTAATATGTATAGGTTATAATACATCTTTAAATGTATTATCATATTCATTATTTTTATTATATATATACACACAATTGCTACAGTTTAATAAAAGATAAAATAGTTTATAACTTTAAATTATTAACTATAGTAATTCATTTTAATGTGACACATTATTGTTTGTTTTTTATATTTTACTACAAAACTATTTTAACTAAGTATGACAACATTAAGATCCTGAATTAGTTTATTACACTTAATCCTACAATTAGATGGTCTATTATGTTTTCTTTGTGTTTGTGGATACGTGAATAAAGTCATGAGTGTTTAACTAATTATTTTTATTTATAATTTGAGTTCCAAAACTGCACAGATGTTAAAAGGATTGTTTCGATATAATAATGAAATAATGACTGAAACGGAAAACTAAACTGTTCACAGTATAATGAATGCTCCTCCGCAGTTAGTCGTCGTTAAAAATAAAAAAATAACAGAAGACTAATTCATCATTAACCATATATGGTTTGCCTAGATCGTGTGTGCTAGATTGTGTGTGTGCCTGAAACGTGTGTGGGTCTGCAGCTGTATTACTCTCGACTGAGTGTCCGCGTTTGGTTGTCGACCGAAGGGAATCTTTTGCATAAGTTTTTTTTTTGTTTGGGAAATCCACTTCTCACAACCTTTTTCGTTTATTATGCCCATGTTGTTTTCCCCTAAACTTGGGGCATAATAGTGTGCGTAAAGCTTTTTCTAGCAAACGCAATTGAGTTTGTAGTCTTTCTCACAATTCTACCTTTTTTCAATTCTGAGTTCAATCTTTTCCCTTTTTTCCTCATAATTTCTGACCTTTAGAATTGCTTTACACTTTACTGACCTTTATTCTAAGAACTGCAGGATGTAAATATAAATGTATCGTTTTAAGATAAAGTGTCTGAATTGTCAGAAACTTAGATTTTTATTCAGAGATTTTATTTATTTATTTATTTATTTATTTATTTATTTATATATATTTTATTCTGTGGCAGAAACAAGCTTCCATAGGTTTGGAGCAACATGAGAGTCAGTAAATAACATCTATTTTTGAGTGAACTACACCTTTAACTCCCAAAGCATAAAATCATAGAACCAAGTTTCAATCAATCAGTCAATCATTAAATCACATCATTAAAGCCAATCATTAACTAACACAAATTGATCCTTTAAGTACTATCTTTCAAGTAGGATGGGATAGTTAACATTTTCAACATTGGGTCCTGGAATAGGAGACTTTGCATCTTTTATTACCTTGCACATATAAGACACTGAAATATATCAGATTCACTCAGGATGCAAACATATATTTCTCAACTCTCAGCTGACCGCCAATATGCACAGCCTAAAAGATGCCAGAACTTATTCCAGAGCCTGTCACACACAAAATAGGAGAATCGCAAAACCAAATGTAAAGCATAAACATCGCAATAGTTCTCTTCCATGTGGATTCTATGTAACATCTAAGACAGAGACAGAAAGACAGACAGAAGGACAGGGCAGGATGCACCTATACTGAGTCCCCAAACCCTCCCACAGCTCAACAAAATGAACCACGACACCTCGGTTTCTGCGTTTGCATTTATTCAGTTCAATAAATATGAGCAAGCAAGAGAGAAATCACAGTTCACATCATCACAGTTCAGTCTGAGGCCCTTTCACATAACATTGTTTTTTTTCTCTCATTTTTCTGCACGCATGAATTATAGCACCTAAGATATGCGCACACACACTGTACATGTACAACCCCGCTAGCTTTTCCTCCTCTGTCTCCCCGAAACACCTTCCCTTAATTCCCACATTAAATGAACACCTTTATGGAGTCCCCAAAGGCTGCAAAACACAAGAAAAGGCCCTCACCTTGTGTGTGGCGTAGTCAGTTTCAGAGCACAGAGAAGAATGTGATCTAGACCAATTCATTCCTTACCAATTCAATAGCTTTGTGTCAATTTCAACAAGTTATGTGCAATGACTGTCTATGACTCTGGACTTAAAGCCTGTATTTAATACACTGACTGTATTCACAACAACTTAAAATACAGTATCCAACAGTCAACATTTGAAGTGGTCAAAATAGTTTTAGGAAAACTCTGATGAAAGGTTTTGATCCATCATTAAATGTTGACCAATGTTGTGTTTTCCCAACCCTGTTCCTGAAGGCACACCAACAGTACATATTTTGGATGTCTCCCTAATCTGACCCATTCATTTTATTCTCTTCTAATGTTCTGACCAGTTGATACGGATGTGTTTGATTAGGAAGAGGTTGAAAATATGTACTGTTGGTGTGCCTTTAGGAACAGGGTTGGGAAACACTGGACTTATGGACGTTTCTAAATAAAGTTTTTAAAAGGCCAAGTTAAATCAATCAAATCTTCCTTCCTTCCTTCCTTCCTTCCTTCCTTCCTTCCTTCCTTCCTTCTTTCCTTCCTTCTTCCTTTCCTTCCTTCCTTCCTTCCTTCCTTCCTTCTTTTCTTTCTTTCTTTCTTTCTTTCTTTCTTTCTTTCTTTCTTTCTTTCTTTCTTTCTTTCTTTCTTTCTTTCTTTCTTCTTCTTCTTTCTTTCTTTCTTTCTCTAACTATTTATTTGTCCACAAGATGGCAACAATGCCCCAGGGACAACCTATGATGAAAATTATCAATAAAAGATTACACACCAAAAAAGTTAGATATAGTAACAGTAGACACCAAAATGTGTGCTAGCTACTGTGACAGTGGATGCCTTATCTGTAAAAAATGATACAAAAAAAGTCATGACTACAAATATTTTTGTTACTTTAACTTGTTTTATTAAGTGAATCAGGTTTCAACTACATTTTTTTTAACTTATGCAAAGTTTAAATTTAATATGTTTAGTCAGTTTGATTGATATAAGTTGAGATGACTAGAGAAGTTAATTTGATTCAACTAAAAAATAAGGCAGCAATAATATTTTTTAGAGTGTAATTCAATAAAAAAGATTCATTCATTCATTTTCTTTTCAGCTTAGTCCCTTTATTAATCCGGGGTCGCCACAGCGGAATGAACCGCTAACTTATCCAGCATGTTTTTACGCAGCGGATGCCCTTCCAGCCGTGACCCATCTCTGGGAAACATCCACAAACACTCATTCACACTCATACACTACAGACAATTTAGCCTACCCAATTCACCTATACCGCATGTCTTTGGACTGTGGGGGAAACCGGAGCACCCGGATGAAACCCATGCGAACACAGGGAGAACATGCAAACTCCACACAGAAATGCCAACTGACCCAGTCGAGGCTCGAACCAGTTACCTTCTTGCTGTGAGGCGACAGCACTACCTACTGCGCCACTGCGTCACCTCAATGAAAGATTGCTTAAAGCAATTAAAAATCATCCACATTTGGAAAACTCTAGCATATATGACTCATGCTAACTTCATATGCTCTAAGAAGCTTACTATTAAGTTATTATAACCTACTATTAAGTCATGATTATAACTTGATTATAACAAGTATTTCGTTGTTGGACAGAATAAAAAATAGTATCCCACTGGTTGAATCGCAGCACTAGAAAATTCCAGAACTTTTAAAGTACTGTTAAAAGTATATACTTTTTTTCTTAGATGCATACATTTGGAAACAGCCTTTTATTATCTATTCCATTTCATACTGTGCACAAACTGTATGATGCATGCAGACTAGAAAGACTCAAACTCTGCGATGACTTCATATGCATCCAGCCAAACTGCATAATTAAATGGCGTTTTGCATTTGTAAATTTGTAATTTTCTGTCACAAATGAAAACATACAAATGTAGAAATATTATAATTACATCCAAATCCAATAAACACATGTAACCTAATTATTAAGTGCAGCGTTTTCAATGCTAGTGCAGTAAATCATCACTGGCCTGTCTCCCCTTGCTCACTTGCATCGCTATGCTGTCCAATCATTCATTCATTCTCCTTCGGCTTCGTCTCTATTTCAGAGGTTGCCAAAGCGGAATGAACCGCCAACTATTCCAGGATATGTTTTACCCAGCTTACTTACAGCTGCAACCCAGTACTGTGAAACACCCATACACACTCATTCACATACACTACGGTCAATTCAGTTTATTCAATTCACCTATAGCACATGTCTTTGGACTGTGGGGGAAACCGGAGCACCCGGAGGAAACCCACGCCAACATGGGGAGAACATGCAAACTCCACACAGAAAAGCCAACTGGCCCTACTGTCCAATCATGATCAAATAAATGATAAAAACCTTTTAGGATGCATTATATATACAGGCTTTAAGTGAATTTGGCTGTAGATCACAGACTTACTGTGCACTGATTGCCCAAACATGACAATGAGATCACATACTTGACATACTGAAAAAATGGAGAAGACCTCAACGGATGAGACCAGAGACAGAGAGAGGATTTGCAGAGGGGGGAGGTACATGACATACAATAAAGCAAAGCATGATCTTACACAATGCACTCATAATGCCAGCAGATGAAAACGGTATACTAAAATGAATGCAATTCGGTCGTATGAACCGCCAACATCTTCAGATCTCTCGTCATAAACTAATGACATAAATCTGTGACAGCGTCATGTCATATGCAAGGAAAAATGATGGTCATGATTATGTGCTGTAACATGATCAGATTAAACCTGCCAACATAAAATCGCCTCTGTGAACTTATCACCAAGATTTAAAGATTATTCTTAAATATCAAATGAAAATGATGTCATCATTTACTCATCCTTATGTAGACTTGCAGCTAAGTTTTGTTCTTCTTATAAGGGTATAAAGATATTTGAAATACCTTTATGACGTCCCGATGGCATTTAGATGAATAGGTGAATGTGTGCTGCACTCTTGGCTCTTCATAATAAATTAAACACACAACTAAAATGAAAACGGCATTAAAGAAAAAACCTGTGGATGTTTGCACAAGCTCTGCAGTCAAGTCACGTCACTTTAATTTAATTTATATAGCACTTTACACAGTTGATTGCTTTAAAACAAGCAGTTTTAAAGTATTTAACATTAAAAAACTGTTGCTTTCAATAAAAAATACACTTTAATTTCTTTTAAAAAGCAGCTTTTCAGTATTTGCTTTCTGTATTTACTTCTGACCTTCACAGACTAAAGAGAGAAATAACTAAATAAATTGTCAAAGTAGGCGGAGTCACAGAGACACGCCCACCTATTACATCTTGCCACAGACAAAATGTGGGTTTATTGGCCTTTTACATTGTTACACTCACTACACACTATCAGGCCTTCAGGATAAGTGCGTGATGACAGATTTTTTTTCTCTTTAAAGGGATAGTTCACCCAAAAATTAAAATCACCTCATTATCGACTCACCCTACTTGTTCCAAACCTGTTTTGAGTTTCTTTCTTCTGTTGAACACAAAAGAAGATATTTTGAAAAATGCTCGAAACCTGTAACCATTGACCTTCATGGTTTTTTTATGGAAGTAAATGGTTACAGGTTTTCAGCTTTCTTCAAAATATCTTCTGTAGCGCTTGAAACCACTTGAGAGCGAATTAACAGTAAGTAAATATTTTATATGAGTTTCTTTCTTTTGTTGAACACAAAAGAAGATATTTTGAAGAATGTTCATTGCTGGCACCAATAGTAGGAAAAAATACGATGGAAGCCAGTGGATGCCAACAACCAGCATTCTTCAAAATATCTTCTTTTGTGATTTTCTGAATAAAGAAATTATAAAGGTTTGAAACCAGTTTAGAGTGAATAAACAGTAAGAAAATTACATTTTTTGGCGTGAACTATCCCTTTAAGTTGGATTTAAAGGGATAGTTTACCCCAAAATTAAAATTACCTCATTATCGACTCACCCTACTTGTTCCAAACCTGTTTTGTGCTTTTTTTTTCTTTTTAACACAAAAGAAGATATTTTGAAAAATGTTGGATACCTGTAACCATTGACCTTCGTAGTATTTGTTTTATGGAAGTCAATGGTCAATTATCCCAAAAGGAAAGTTTCCTCATTTGCTCTCACTCGTTATTCGCTCTCACTCGTTTATGAGTTTCTTTCTTCTGTTGAACACAAAAGAAGATATTTTAAAGAATGTTCATTGCTGGCACCAATAGTCAGAAAAAATACGATACGTCAGTGGATGCCAACAACCAGCATTCTTCATACCATCGTCTTTTGTGATTATCTGAATAAAGAAATTATAAAGGTTTTAAACTACTTGAAAGGGAATAAACAGTAAGCAAATAAAAATGTTGGTGCTGAACTATCCCTTTAAGATGGGTTTAAAGGGATATTTCATCCAAAAATGAAATTTCCTCATTATTTGCTCTCACTTGTGTGGTTTTAAGCCTTTATGAGTTTCTTTCTTCTGTTGAACACAAAAGAAGATATTTTAAAGAATGTTCATGTGGACCAATAGTCAGAAAAAATACGATGGAAGTCAGTGGATGCCAACAACCATCATTCTTCAAAATATCTTCTTTTGTGTTCATCTGAATAAAGAAATTATAAAGGTTTGAAACCACTTGAGAGTGAATAAACAGTAAGAAACTTTAATATTTTGGGTGAACTATACCTTTAAATTAGATTTAAAGGGATAGTTCACTCAAAAATGAAAGTTTCCTCATTATTTGCTCTCACTCATTTATGAGTTTCTTTTTTTTGTTGAACACAAAAGAAGATATTTTGAAGAATGTGAAATGAGAAATGAAAATGACCTCATTATTTGCTCTTCCTCGTGTGGTTTTAGATCTTTATGGGTTTCTTTTGAACAAAAAAATTATATATTTTAGCGAATGCCGATTGCTGGCACCTATAATAGGAAAAATACTATTAAAGTCAGTGGATGCCAACATTTAGCATTCTTCAAAATATCTTCTTTTGTGTTCATTTGAATAAAGAAATTATAAAGGTTTGAAACCACTTGAGAGTGAATAAACAGTAAGAAACTTTAAATTTTTGGGTGAACTATCCCCCCTTAATTAGGTTTAAAGGGATAGTTACCCCAAAGTGTAAAATATTACCTCATCATTTACTCTCCCTCATGTGGTTTTAAAACTTTATGGGTCTGTTTTGTACAAAAATATAAGATATTTTAACAAATCCTGATTGTTGGCACCTATAATAGGAAAAATACTATGAGTCAGTGGATGCCAACAACCAGCATTCTTCAAAACACCTTCTTTTGTGTTCAACAGAAGAAACTCAAATAGGTTTTAAATAAATGATGGGTTAGTTTTCATTTTTGGGGTGAACTATCCCTTTACATTTGCAACTCACAACCTCACTTGACTGAGAGATTGTGATGAGGGCTGAACGCTACTTTTGCATGGTTTTGTAAAGCAAACAACCATAAAGAAAGATGACAATGATCATGCAGTCGAGAGTAAACAAACAGCATTCCGAACAGACTGCATTCGACTTACCAATACATCAAGGAACACATGATAACAAACAGAACAATTAGTGGAGAATACAGGTCATGTCAGTCATTGAACAACAGGGGGGATGCAGGAGCAAACAAAGCTGGAGACACATTAATAATTAATAAGCTGAATCTGCATTCACATAAAGAGGGGCTTTGATTTTAAAGCTGGCTAATCTAGTGACATTTTGAGTGCCCTCTACTTTTGGGATCCCCCATCTGTCTACCTTGGGGGCTCCCTTAGGGGGGGATGGGAAGTATATAGTGTTCAAATTAGTGATGCAGTCTTTACATATATTCCGGTTCATGATAGAAAAACCCAGGAAAACCATACAAAAACATATTTTAGTTGATAATGAATTGATTTTCTATCACAGTGAACATATAAATCCTATTCTAGCCAATAACAAATGTACAGTACATCCCATAATGCAATATCATGTTACAGTAATCCGGTTGGTTGTCCAGGCAACAAAGCGAGCAAGCTGAAACAAGGCCTAATTATCTGATGACTTGTTTTGATGCTCGGTTCCTATAGTGATATGGAATGGTTCTCAAACTTAGCAGGAACACAAAGAGGATTATTAAAGGGGTCATGAACTGAGAAATCAAAATGTGCTCGTTCTTTTGACATAATGTCATCCTACTATAAAACTATTAGTAATATTCATTTTCTTTTTTATTTGGTCTAAAAACATTGTATATGCACACAGACTTTTAATTTTCATCAGCCAGCCCCAGGGCTTCCGGTTAATTGTCATCCCATACAAAATCACTGCGTTTAAGATCTGATTTCTTTAAAAAACGGCAATCTTCACTGCCTGGCTGAGATACGATATAAAGTGGGTATCAGACCAAACAAAAAGCACTGCACTAAATTATAGTTTTCCACGCCATGTCTTTAAAATATAGTGAATTTATTTCACCCTGTATTTTCAATGGATTTTCTGCGCTAGCCTGCTGCTACTAATGGTGCCTGCGTTTAAACTGTCTTTCGTCTCTTTTTATGCTTTAACAAACAAATGGATGCTTAAGTCAATTAAACTGTATGTATTTGAATTACATTACTGCATCAATGCTGTAAAATTAACCTCATGAAACTGAAAATAGTCACTTAAAGATTTCACCAGAAGTTCATCATTGGCTGAAAAACACTAGCTGTGCATATAGCATATATCTGATAAAATGACAGGACGTGAATTTGATCGTTCATTACATAATAGTGTGGATAAATTTCACGTCTACAGAATCTGCTTCTACATCACCACATATATATATATATAATTATTATTATTTATTTATTTTTTTTACCACAGATTTGTTTACAGAGAAGGCACAATTTGATGCAATTCCATGTGGCTAAAATGGGATTAAAAAAGATTTAAGTTCATGCTTTTTTTATGTGTCCAAAGTAATCAAAAGTTTACACATCCCACGAAAATGGCCGAAAACACTATATTATGTATTCCAGGCCAGTATCACTTTGTTTTTAAACAGTACCTGTAAGGATGATACAATACGGCATTGGCAGCTTGACGTTCATGTGTATGTAGAATTTGCCATGTGTGTAAGATATGTCTCTGATGTTGCTTGTAATGTTAAGTAAATCCACACTTTGCTGATGTAGCGTTAGGAAACGCTTGAGCAGCAACACTACATTGTAAAAAAACATTCGTAAATTAGTAGTTTTCCGTATTTTGTTATTCATGTTTTAATTTTGTAATTTTTCCCTATTTATTTATGCTTTTGAATTGCATTATGGGATCTTGATCTTTATTATAACAATTTTTGATCTTGAAAAGTTTGAAAAAGTGACTTATGAACATTTTTAATAGTTTAAAGTGATATATTGTCTGGGTTGGTGTTGTATTTTACAGTACAAAAACCTTGTAATAAACTGCCAGTACGTTTTCTGTTATTTTACGGACTTATTTCTTATACATTATATTATTTCAAACTACTAAAATGTCAATAAAAGTCACTTGGTTAAACCGTAGAGTTGAATTTTCAACACAAAAGTCGACAGAGCAGAGATCGAAGTCCCATAATGCAATTCACAACTGTAAATAAATGGAAAGCGCTTGTGAATCACAAAATACAGAAAGGTTAAATAACAGATATTTTTTACAGTGTACAACATACTCTGCTATTGTTGTGTATGTTTGTTTGCGATTGCCTTTAATTTACATTCTCCTAAGCATGATATCATCGTTTTCGAAGACTTTGTTTTTGGGTGTTTACATGGACAAGACAATGGCTACGTTTTCAAAAACGTCCACTTTGTAACCCGTTTTCAGATTTATATGTTTTAAGTCCAAAAAACGCAGTTGTCATGTAAAGAACAGGCAAAACCAACCCAGCCTCATTCTGAAAACGTACCCCTATATACATTTCTGGAGAACGCCAAATATGTCCCAGGAGCTAGGTTTTTTTGCAGGTTTTGTTTTCGCGAATCCACCAGAGGCCGCTGTGTACACTTTTTCACATCTCAAATTTATCATGTCATTCGTGCCTGCTCTTCTCACGTAAATCCACTAGAGGCCGCTGTCGACTGACTGACAGAAGCCTCATTCCCACTACGAGCAACAGTTCATTTCAACAGAGAGCGAGCGACTTCCGGCGACCTCCGCCTTAGTGATCCACAGCGACTGTTGGCGACCAGGTGGGCGTGTCGTGCGACGCAACAAAGTTGATTATCATTCAACTTTATGCAAATAAAGAGAGACTTTCTTGAGCGACAGCCAATAGGAGCAACAGTAGAGCTCACTTGATCCTCTCTTGGCTCGCTCAGAGGCCGGTTGTATTCATGCTGTATATACCTACACAGAGCTGCGTTTGAAGCATATCGTTACCCAGAGCGACAGGCAGCTACAAAGTCGCTGCTAGTGTGAATGAGGCATGACGGACCCTTCCCTAAACCCAACCGATAGTGTTTTCAAAAGCACAGATTGACCCACCCAGCCCCTTCCCTAAACCCAACCGATAGTGTTTTTAAAAGCACTGATTGACCCGCACACCCCCTTCCCTAAACCCAACCGATAGTGTTTACAAAAGCACTGATTGACCCACTCCACCCCTTTCCCTAAACCCAACCGATAGTGTTTTTAAAAGCACTTATTGACCCGCACACCCACTTCCCTAAACCCAACCGATAGTGTTTTTAAAAGCAATCCGGAAAAAGAAAAGTCCCCTGATTTTTACCATATTTTCAGATTTTACCACATTCTCACCCTGTTATTTACTTGTTTATTTTATTTTTCAGCTTTTGTTTTTGATTATCTGCTTTTTTGGAACGTTCTTCACCAGACTCAAACTACGTTGTCGCGGTCATCTCCTCTGTATGTCTCAAGCCTGCCGACGTACATGGTGAGCCACTGAACATACTGGTAACAGTGGAAAACCGGCCACACTGAGGTAAGCGATCAGCTGGTAAGCTCTAAAAGGAACAGCGTCCGCCCCGTAGCGTTCATTTTAAGGACGAAGCCCAGTCATACGTACTTCTGGCTACATTATTCATGATCTCCAGAAATGTATATAGGGGTACGTTTTCAGAATGAGCCAATGTTGGGTTTTATTGAGCCAATGTTGGGTTTTATTATGTGGTCACTATTGATTGGTCTGCTATTACAGATCATTGTGTACTAAGTATTTATGTTGTTGTTTTTTTAACCTAAATCAAAGCAATGCAATAGATCAGTACAAGATAAACAAATATGGCAGTTGATGACCCCTTTAAAATCATCAGTGATCTGAAATCATAACATATCACCAGAGTGATTGAAGTGTTCAGTAAAAAAAAGACTAACATAAAACAGGCAAAGCAAGCAAGAAATCAGTCGATATCATTTTAAAACCAAAGATGCACATTTATCAAAGATTTCTGAATCACAAATTGGCCTTTGTGGCTTTTAAATGTTGCCCAATTTACATAAGCAAGGCTTTAAAGATGCTTATCCGATACAACTTGTTAAAACCCTTGATAAATGAAATCCACCAGTCTGTGCATCTGATGGGAAGTGAAACATACAGCGCTTCTTGCCAATGGCTCCATGCAAGATAAGAGCATCCATTGGCCAACCAGTAGAGCGGTTGTCATGGAAACCTCGCCATGGAGATGAGGAGAGTGGGTGGAGCTATAGTAAATGCAAACGCTTTGAAATCGCCAGCGAGACTGTAAATAGATCGAATCCAAACCCTGAAAATGTACTTAAAACAGCCCACTGACCTCTCAGAGAAAGGGAGCGAGAGAAAGAGGTGGTGGGGTATTGGAGATATACAGTGAAGAATAAAACGAGAGGTGCATCAGATAAAGAGAGAGAGAGAGAGAGAGAGAGAGAGAGAGAGAAAGGGGGGAGCAATGGAGAGAACAATAAAGGAATGAGAACCTCTTATTAAATAATTTTGCAGCCTTTGTTCTGCTTTCACCCTTTCAGGAAGAGATTAAATGAGAGAAGAAGTGCAATGGTTTTTACTCTTTCGCCTCAGCCAGTTTGTTGTTGATCTCTTTACTTTTCTCCTTGTCGCCCTGCACCCCTCTGCTCTCCGGCTGGTTCTCGGAGCTCTTCTTCTTGGAGCCGCGCACCGACGTTGCCTGCTTCTCCTTGGACTTTTTCAGAGGTTTCCCAGGTGTGGCGGATGTGGAGGAGCTCTTTTTCGGTTTAGAGCGAGGAAGACTGGTTTTCTCCACCTGTATAAGACATGAAATGGTGTTTAATAGGGATGCTCTGATCGATCAACTGATAATCACATTTTATGACTCGATCTGTACTCGCTGATCTGGCTGATCTCATAAACCGATCGCAGGTGTTTGTTTATGAGTTTACAAGCAGAGGAGGACGCAAGTGCACCCATTGTATTTCTAGTGTTTTGAGCTGCCTGTGACGCAATCGCCCCTATCTAGTGTCTCAACCAACCCTATGAGTCTCTTGGATATTCATACCAGCTCCATGATCCCCAAAAATGAGTTAAAATACCTGGAAATCATGGTGACGAGAATGAATGAGCAAGAGAACAGGTTGCGAGAGGCACAGTGATTTTCTAAACTTTGCATTTGTTAGGTTAAATGAATGGAGCAGTAAAGATATCCATGAGTGCAGATCCCTAGCTCTCTCTCATTGAGAGATCTGCTGTCAATAGTTAGAGACAAGCAAAATATTTGAATGGTCTTGCATGAATTTAGGCCTTTTTACATATAACAACCAGTGGTGTAAAGTAACAAATTACAAATACTCAGACTACTGTAATTAAGTAGTTTTTCTCAGGAATTCTAATATACTAAGTAATTTAAAAAACGTGTACTTTTATTTTCTCTTAAGTACAATTTTAGTGCTGTATTGCTAATTTTACTCCACTTTCCTTCAACCTGCAGTCACTACTTTATTGTTTCTTGTCTATGGGGATTAGAAAACATCTAAATTAAAATCTACCAGATATCAACGTCTAATGATGTTACAGCTTGAAGTTGTGTGGACGTTACCAATATGACATCTATCAGATGTTGGATTTTAGTTGCCATACCTGCCGAATAAATGTCAATATTTGACCTCAATATGACGTTGGTTTAGGCTGTTGGCTCTGTTGGATTTTGGTCACTTTCTAACACAAGATAAAATCAAACAAATATCAGCACCATTTGATGTCATTATTGGACATCAAAGTAACGTTGTCCCTAGACGCTGGCTAGACATTGAACTTTGGTCACCTGACGTCAAGACCTAAATCTAACCTAATTTTAACGTCTTATGATGTTGTGTGCCTGCTGGGTCATAACTACAGTAAATGCACTACAGAATGTTACGTTTACACACATCCACAAATCATATATACATCAGCTTTTTACAGCGTAATACTCACTACTCTTGAGTACTTTTGAAAGGTCTACTTCTTACTCATACTTTGAGTAATATTTATAACAGATACTTTAACTCTACTTGCACTACATTTTTAGGCAAGTAATGGTACTTTTACTTGAGTATGGTTTTTCAGTACTCTTTCCACCACTGATAACAACTGAAAGTTCTGTGTTTTTGACAATATTGCAAGTTCATTAAAAGCTGGCTGGAATTATTAGATAAATAAAACTTAAAAATTATTATTTTTAACGTGAATATTTAATAATATAACCTTGTAATACACTCATTGCTATAAACAGTATAGGCCTATTTATTTTAGGATTAGAATTATAGGTGTGAATTTTAACTTCTTATGCATCAAATATGCACTCAAAACTTTTTGATTGAGACTTTTTTGGTTGATTTCTTCTTTCATCATTTGCAATGTTTCCAAATTGCATTGTTTGTAATTTTTTATGAGCAATTTTTATATCTGTGTTTATTTATTTTATTATTTTCTATGGCGGTTCATTCCACTGTGGCGACGCCTGATAAAAAGGGACTAAGCCAAAGTAAAATGAATGGATGAATTATTTTCCTGTAAAGCTGCGTCTGGGCATGACATGGTTCAGACCTAAATGGTTATAACAGGCATGTTTAAGGTAATACTGTATATGCAGCATCCTTAATTTATTCTCTTAGGTAAGGTGAGATATTCTCTTAAGGTTCATACTTAGAGGGAAAATGTTCTTTATGCATTATAAAGCTTGAAGCATCAGAATCGGTACTCTGTATTAGCCAATCACTATGACCAGGAACTGACTTGGATTTTGTTAGAATATATTTCATGGGCAGAAAAAGTTCAAACATTTAGATTTTGGATTTGCATGCATTTTTAAATGTACTCACAAATCATGCACAAAAATATATTCTCTTGGAAATAAGTATTGAACATGTCATGTTTTTTCTTGGGAACAATATTTCTAAAGGAGCTGTAGATTTGGAATTAAACCAGATTTTTGGTAAAAACCTAAACAATAAAAACATAAAAATTAAAAATAAAACAATTCTGAAAAAGAGTTACGTGTAATAACAATGGAATGACACAAGGAGAAAGTGCTGAACTACTGAAACGTATTTAATACTTTATATAAAAGGCTTTTTTGGTGATGGTAGCTTAGAGACACCTCTCATAGGGAGAATGAAGTCACATCAATTGCTCAGGTGTGAGTTTTTCACAGACTTCAACAGAGTGTTAAAATTTTAATTGTTCTGTGAGTCTCGTCTATCAAATCTGATCTTTATTTTGTATTTTCTATTGGCTTCAAGTCAGGTGATTAGCTGGGCCATTCTACAGCTTGATTTTTTTTTTTTCTCTGAAACCATTTGAGAGTTTCCTTGGCTGTGTTTTGGATCATCGTCTTGCTAAAATGATTTCATCTTGATCATTCTGTTAATGTAGATGATGGACTGAAGCAGCTAATATTCATTTTCACTGAGGAAGGGCAGAGAAATGCTGAAGAACTACTGAGAGATTTCAGCTGCTGTCGGGGCTTTCACTGCCTTTCTACACCTTCCTTCATGTGTTCAATACTTTTTTTCTTCTTAGATTCATTTTATTACACATAACTTCACATAACTAATTAGATTTGTTTTCTTTGCATGTATGAATTTCTTTGGAGAATTTCAAGTCAACAGCACCTTTAGAAATATAATTTCTGAGAATAATGGTGATAGATCTAAGCTGTAGATCTAAGGAAAAACCTAGTTCTGTGTATCAATTATTAGCTGTGTTCCAAATGGAATAATTCCTACTTAGAAGGCCACTTCTGACGGAGGACACTCAATGCTCAAAACTGGCCACTTCAACGAGCCCTTCATAATGAATCATTTCAAAGGGCACCAGTTTTTCTCTCATGAATTTTAGTATAAATAATCTGTGACTCAGATGACGTATAAATACATTCCAAGATGCATTTTGGACTGCATCACCTTTCATATCTCTTGAAAGTAAATCCTTTGAAGAACCAGCCTACAATAAAAAAATCTAACAAAAACACTTTTCCCACACATTTCAAGTGCCATGAACTGATTTTTGCTGTTTAAGCCTACAATATACTTGCAATGGTGGTCTAAATTTGATCACACGATTTTGTTCACCCAAAAGCCATACAGTATACTGTAGTGATGAACTGATCAACCAGCCAGAAAGCAACTAGTCAAAACAGTTCAACACTGAGCACCTAAACTGCTGACATCGTAAACTTACTGAACCTAGTAATAGATTTTTTTTACCTTCTGTAACGAGCACACACTTAACAACAATAATGTAAATGGATGTACAAGATTAATTAAGAATGCAGTCAATTGAAAAAAACAGAGCCAACATATTGTGTAGTTTTTCTCACACCTTACTGCTCTCTCTGTAAGGTTCATGGTACAGTGAGCGTATCCTCCTCCTCTCCAGGGCCTTGTTGTCGTCTGGCTGCTGACTAGACTGGTAGCCCCTGTAGGTGGCGCTGTAGCTGGTCTCCAGGTCAGTCTTATCATCGGGAGGCTTATATTGAGACTTGGCCCTGATGAGCTTCACAGGTTTCACGTCTGTGTAGGCTTTAAACTCAGTCCTGTCATGGAGAAACAGATAAGATCACATTATTGCAGATTGTGATTAATACCACACATTGAATTTCAAGGCCACATCGTGCAATTCAGAAAAGGGGTATAAAGTATAACACTGAAATCTTATCCCCAGATTGCACAATTAAAGCAGAGCTGGTACATTTGTGGCAAACATTTGGCTATTTACAGTTTATAGACCACCTTTAATTTTACCAGGTTTGTATTAAGACAGTGATATATATACACACATACATACATACACACACACATATATATAATATATATATATATATATATATATATATATATATATATATATATATATATATATATATATATATATATATATATATATATATATATATATATATATATATATATATATATATATATACACACATTTTATTAGGCTGGCTTGTTAAAAGCCAGACTATTGAAATCCTCACTCATACCAAACGTTCTGCTCATATAACCCCACTCCTGTACGACCTCCATTGGCTCCCAGTTGCATACCGCATTAAATTCAAAATTCTCCTCCTTGCATTTAGATCCCTAAATAGCCAAGCTCCCTCTTATCTCTGCAATATGCTTGTCCCATACACCCCAACTCGCTCATTACGTTCCGCTGACTCTGGCCTTCTCGCTGTCCCTCGGTACCGTCTTTCTTCAATGGGGGGCAGATCATTTAGTGTTACTGCACCCAAACTCTGGAACTCTTTACCACGCTCACTCCGTTCTACTAATAATATCTCTGAATTCAAATCTTTACTTAAAACTTACTTATTCTCTGAATGTTTCACTTCTGAACTGACAAACTGACCACTTTATCTGATCCAACTGCACTCTGTTTATTTGTCTCTTAGGTCTTGTTTTAGTATTTCCAGTTTGTTGTATTTGATCTCATTTATGTTTGTCTATCGATTGTTGCTGACATTTATTTGCTTGTATTATCTTTTCTTGTCGCATTTTTGTAAAGTGTCCTTGAGCTCTGGAAAGGCGCTATATAAATAAAAATTATTATTATTATTATTATTATTATTGAAATCCTATTTAAACGTATTCTTCTTCTTCTGAAACTAAAATTCTGACATCTCCTCCCAGGGCTTTAAAGCTATGACCATCAAACTTGGGTCAGACCTTCAGACTGGTCTGACGGGGTGTGCTATACCTTTTCTAACTGATCCAACTTTCGGTTTTCTGAAAACTGTCCCGGGACTGTCGGAAAAATCCCATTGACTTAACATGAGACCAAATTTGACACATCATAACTCTGAACGAGATTTTCTTAGAAATATGTAAACTTCCACATCTGAAGGGGCTGTCAGGCTGTGTAAAACTAGATATTAAACGTGGGTGTAAGTTGTACCCCTGGAGCGCAAGAGCATCCCAAACTTCCCCATTGACATATTATGGTGATAGACTCCCATTCAAAAAACCAGGAAGTAATAAACTCCAGTGCACGCCTTTCTCCAACTTACACAGGAATTTTGAACTAAGCATAACTGTGTACTACAGTGTCAAAAAACTTGGGGGTGGGCTCATTCGACTCGGGCAACCAATCAGTTTCTCCAGATCACTGTGAAACTGACACGCCATGCCCTAGCAACCATTTAGAGCTCTATTTAGAGATCTATCTATCTATCTATACTTTTTCAAACTGTTTTAATCTATCTATCTATCTGTCCGTCCGTCCGTCCCTCCGTCCTAATTATTGCCAACAGGCTTTCTCAAGCCAACCTCATTGAGATTAAAAATCTCTTTTACAAGAGCATCCTAGTCATGATTAGGCAGTATACAGTTCACATGGGTTTAACAAACAAACAAACAAACAAATAACAGGTAACATCATTCATCCATCAAAACACCCACACAATGACAGTTAAAAACTATTTAGAACATCTACAGGGCAGGCCAATGCTTCAAACTACAAATTATTTAAAACCTTTTTAAAAGCATGTAATGAAACCAACTCTTTAAACTGCAACTTTGTTTGGAGGTTATTCCATGTGAAATGTGCTGCATATATAAAGGCCTTTTTCCCATTTCAGTATACACCACTGGTACAGATAATAAATAAACTTCCTGAGACCGAAGGCTATAGTTAAAGTTTGGAGTTATGAGGGGAGTAAACCCAGAATAGATTATAAACAAAGATATGCCAATGCTTGAGCCTACGAGTGGACAGAGCAGACCATCCTACCCGAGTGTACAACACACAATGACGAGTGAGGGATTTAAGATTTGTTATAAACCTGAGTGGACCATGGTAAACTGTGTCTAATGCAAACTCTGAGAAGATGCATGCATATAAATAACATTGCAATAGTCCAATACAGACATAAAAGTTGCGGAAACAAGGTTCTTTTTAGCATCAAAATAAAGATAAGATTTAATTCTAAATTAAAAGAATTAAAGTAGCCTAAATGTAGCCTAAAATCATTTTAAATTTTTTCACCAAATGCTCAACATGAGGGCCAAAGGAAATGGTGTCATCAATTTAAATTTTCATCTGTCTCTCTAGGTTTAGTAAGCTTTGTCAATTTAGTGTAATACTGAATTCAGGGCTCGAAATTGCGACCATTTTGGTCGCATATGCGCCCGAAATTTAATCTATGCGACCTCATAATATATTTGGGAGCATTTGTGCGACTGCATATAATGGTTGCAGTGCGACTTGTTTCGATTTTTTTTCTAAAAACGTGCTGAATCGGACTTCCCTGCTGCTATATTGGTTCATATTAGCTGTCAATCACTCAAGGCTTTCCGCTGTCAGATAACAGGGAGCTTATAAGGGCGCCAGCCGAGATCAATCAAGGGTTTTCAGAGGAGGTGCCCAAATCTCGATGCGTTGCATTCACTGCGTGTTCAGCGCAAATATACACATCATCGCCAAAGAAGCTCGCCTTTACTAAGTCTAAACTGAATCTACGGCTCATAACAAAGAACGGTATTATATTTATTATATTATTAGCGTCGGTGGTCATCACGAGAATCCTGTTCTGCCCCGCTCATATATTGGACTGGCTGACTCGCCTGCTTCTCCACAAACACAGAAAAATGAAAATCAGCCCATAACTAGACCGAACATTTAAAATGACACAAACCGAAACCAAAACTTTTAAAGAGTGGTAGAAGTGAGACTTTTCTTACTTTCTTTGGTCCATTCTTTCTTGAGATGTATATTATTTTTCTATTTACTGATGACTGCTTTGCGGCTTTTGAATGATTTATTATAATCTTACGTTTGTTTTGTAGCAGAAATATTATTTATTAAATTGACATGCGTATAAAAACAAGTGCAAAATAAATATTTCTAACTGCAATGCTTCATTTTTGTTTGATGCAAACCATAAATGTATTTTTCATAAAGTAACAGCAGGACCTTTTACAGTACATAACTCGCATTCAAGCTAATTCAGGGCAGCATGATAATGAGAAATGTTATTCATTGTAAGTATTATTGACATCATCGTCATCATTAATAATATTTTATAATTATTAGACATTCATTTTGTAATTATTGCACAGATATCAATAAGTCATCACAGCATTAGTTAGATAGTTGTTTCTGGTTTTTGTTAGTCCTGATTGATGTTGTTTTCAAATACAATAGATGCCTTAATATACAATTTGCAGTGGTGTTCATTCATTTTTGGTGGGTGCTCCTAATTTCTTTCTGGTGCTCCTAAATTTTTTCTGGTGCTCCTAAATTTTTGAATTTGGGAGCACCAATGCTACCAAGTAAAAAAGTTAATTTCGAGCCCTGGAATCAGATTTTTTTTTTTTTTTGATATCTTAAAAGGTTAGTTCACCCAAAAATGAAAATTCTGTGAGTAATTACTTGCCTTCATGTCATTCCAAACCTCTTAGATTCATCTTCAGAACACAAATGATGATATTTTAGATAAATCCAAAAGCTCTCTGATCCGCCATAGACCGCAATGGTCCTGGGACTCTTAAAGTCCAGAAAACGAAGCAAAACCATAGTCAAAACATTTCTCGTGACTGTCAGTGTAACCATACAAACCTTCAAGAACACTTTTGCGCATGTGTTGCCATTAAAGACTGCAGTGCAACACACAAGTGTTGTATTGTCTGTAGTAAACGCACACTATAATCTGATGCAGAAGACAGGCAAACAATGACGTTTTTACAGTTTTTGCCTAACAAAGCTTCATTTGTTTATAATTAAATTTTTTGACAATTGTTTTGATTGCTTTGAATATCTACTGTTCTTGTCTATGGAAAGGTTTTAGTTTCAGAGCCAGAGTTGGGTGTAAAGCGTTCCACAGTAACGTGTTACTGTATTCTAATTACATTTTTGGGGAACTAAGTAATGTAAGGAATTACATTTTAAATTTGTGTAATTTGATTACAGTTACTAAAGTCAATGTAATTGCGTTACTTACGTTACAAATATAGTTTTTAGAAGAAAAAAATGCTTCTTTTAAATCACGTTTTTCGCTGCAACATCAGTTAATAAGCATGCGCTTTTAAATTGCTAGAGAATGTAAGCTGAAATGGTTGCTGTCGAGAGTAGTTGCTTCTTCAAGTGGAATTACAGACATTACTTTGATTTGCTGTGAAATGCAGTCTATGTCCAGTCTCTAAAGAACTTTCGACTGCTTTCAACTTGACTGGTAACTTGTTCAAGCATTTGAATAGAAAGCATTCTACAACAATACTCGTCACTAAGGAGGACACTGGTACCCAAAAACACGGCACTCCAACTCTCAATTTTTTTTGTGCAGGATCGGGAGTGAAGGTATCTTCTGAATGTGAAGAGAAGCGTAGCTGCTTATGGGGCTGTTCACATATTACGTTTTTAGCTCACGGGCGCATATTGGGAGCAAATATTGCGTGCGCTCACATTTCCCAGGTGCGCCCAGTTGAAAACCATGAGTCATATAACAAGAACTGACCGATCAGCTTCATGCTTTGTATGGAATATACACATTTCGGTAGACTAATTACCTCAGACAAACACAGAACACCCAAACACTGCAGTGCTTTTGCATACTATGGATGTCAATGGTTACAGGTATCCAGTTTTCTTCTTGTCTTCTTTTGTGTAAAAAAAAAAAAAAAAACAAGTGAAGTTTGGTACAAGTGAATGACGAGAGTATTTTAAGTTTTGGCCAAACTCTTTAAGTCTTTTAAATATGTGAAACTACTGTGATCAACTCATTGTAATGTTTTCAGTGAATATTAAATTACTGAAAGAGCTGCAGTTTATTTTGTAATTTATAAGTATATTTTATATGTTTTAAAAGTAACTTTAAATAAATTAAGAATTTCTGTGACTTCCATGCAAGTTCAAATAATTCAACTCAAGTGTAATATTTGAATAAGTCAAAAAACATCCTGTGGGTAAACTAGAGCAAGTGATACAATGCTCAGCGTTTGGTGTGAACCCAGCATAAGAACCGGCAGAGTGTGTGGGTGGGACTTTCATTTTAAAGAGGATTTGATTGAATAAACAATACAAGATAAGTCATCAATGTTTTTTCCTCTTTTTGTTTTCCTGAAAATAAATGTGTATTTTGCATATCCCTAAAGCTATAAGCTGTCAGCATTTAGAAGTATGCTGGCATACTAGATTACCTCTAAAATGCATACTAGTCACAGAATGTTGCATTATTATATTATTTGGTCAACAATCATTGCTTCAAACACATATGTTGTTGTTTTTATGTTATCAGAGATCACACATATCGAGAGCAATCTTTCTGAATAAAACAAATCTAGACAATAAATAACAATGACTGAATATAGATGAACTATTTTTGTACCGCTACTATATATAGACACTGCAATATACTGTAGATCTGGACTGATGCGCACCCTCGGTAATGCAGAGATTCTTCCCACCATCTGCATCTCAGCAGAGGAGAGTTTTTCCTAAGGCAGTGGCCAATGCTTTAGGATGAGTAATGAGTCTTTATTCACTGAGTTGACACAGACAAATGGTATATACTTCACGGGTATGAGCATTGCAGATTACCCAACATGCAACTTATCCGCAGTGCATCTAACACATGTACATTTCAGATAAACTAAAAGAATTGATTCATTTATAAACTGGTTTTATCGATTTAGTCAAATATTACTGTTATTGTAATTACTTCTCAGGACAGAAAAAACATAATTTCAAACTTCCTATATGTCTAACCATTACTCTTTCTTTCTTTGGTTGTGTAATTTTACAGCCTCAGGACGGCAGACTGTATTGATTAGAACGGATAGGACAGGAAAAAGACAGCAATGTCAGACAGGGTGAACCGTTTATCATGCCATTACATCAATTAGCTGCTTTAGCTTGCATGAGAAGGAACCAAATCAATAGCTTAAAGACAAAATCAACCATTCTGCAAGATTATTAAGATTAGGCTCTTAAAAAAGAATGTTTGTTGTGCTGGAGATGAGATTAGATAAGATTACTGGATCAAACTACTTTACACTCAGAATGAGGAATGATTTTAAATATACTGTAAAGGGCCTGATATTTTGTGACCACCGAGCTGACGAGCAAAGTCATGGGACAGCATGCGGGGGAACATTAACACCCTTGGAGAAAACGGGGGATGTGAAAATCACGCTCCAGTCCCATGAAGTGCATTTTGGGTTAAATACAAGTGAATTTCAGCAGTTGTTTCTTCAGATTTCAGTAGTTAAATGATCCTGGAGTTGATCATTATTTAACACACACTGTATTAACACACACATACTTTATAAATATATATATATATATACACACACACACACACTCACTACCTGACAAAAGTTTTTTAATCCAAGTTTTAAGAACAACAAATAATAACTTGACTTCTAATTGATCATTTGGTATCAGAAGTGGCTTATATGAAAGGCAAAGGCCAGATTACGTTTATTGTACCTAAACAAATCATGCCTTGATTTTTAATTATGTAATTAGGACCATAAGGTCTGACTTAGACGCTTCTGTCACTTAACAGAAATAATGTACAGTATAGAATATAAAGTCATGGTGCAGTGTAAAAAGAATGAATATTGTGTTTGACTCCCATGAGCTTGGAGGACTGCATCCATACATCTCTGCAATGACTCAAATAACTTATTAATAAAGTCATCTGGAATGGCAAAGAAAGCATTCTTGCAGGACTCCCAGATTTCATCAAGATTCTATGAATTCATCTTCAACGCCTCCTCCTTCATCCTACCCCAGACATGCTCAATAATGTTCATTTCTGGTGACTGGGCTGGCCAATCCTGGAGCACCTTGACCTTCTTTGCTTTCAGGAACTTTAATGTGGAGGCTGAAGTATCAGAAGGAGCGCTATCCTGCTAAAAAATTGGCCCTCTCCTGTGGTATGTAATGAAATGGACAGCACAAATGTCTTGATACCTCAGGCTGTTGATGTTGCCATCCACTCTGCAGATCTCTCGCACACCCCCATAGTGAATGTAACCCCAACCCATGATTGTTCCTTCACCAAACTTGACTGATTTCTGTGAGAATCTTGGGTCCATGTGGGTTCCAATAGGTCTTCTGCAGTATTTGTGATGATTAGGATGCAGTTCAACAGATGATTCATCGGAAAAATCTACCTTCTGCCACTTTTCCAAAAAATCAACTAGAAGTCAAGTTATTATTTGTTTTATTTATATATATATATATATATATATAAATGGCTACGATCTACTTTTCAAACACATTATAGTTAACAATATGTGTTAACATACAGTAGTTTTAAAAAAAAAATAATGAACCTTTTTTTTAAGCAAATGTAATAGGCATTAGTTATGCATGGTTAATCTTGATTTTGTGGGAATGAGGGGGCAGTACATTCTCATTCAAGAAAGCATTTGATTGGATAAACAATGTTAGTACAAGATGAGTCAACAGTTTAGATTTCTAAAATGAAATCCATGTTTTAAATCCATATGTTTGCTATAACTTACATAAACTAGCATGGCTTTCATATCTAACCAGTTCTTCTTCTGGCTATATAATTTACGATCTCCAGAAATGTATATAGGGCTACGTTTTCAGAATGAGCCAATGTTGGATATTTCAATTAACAAACAATTTAGTTGTTGTCATTGGTAAAGGCTGATTTATACTTCTGCGGCAAGCGTATGGGTATGCTCTGGCACGCGGTCGAAGAGCCCTCGCTAAGGCTATCACCACCGCTGACGTGCACCTCTCAAAAAATGTAACTACACGTAGTAACGACACACGTAGCACATCCTCTGTGATTGGTCGGCTTAGTAGCAGTGACGAGAGTGCGCGGTGCTGGGAGCCACGAGCCCGATTGTTTACAAGTGTTGAGTCTCGTGAAAGAGCTCCAGATGGAAACTTTTGTTTTGTGTTTACCTTATGATTAAAGTTGTTGCACGTCCGCCAGTTCCCGCCGCTGAATAAGTGAGTTTTAAATACTTGTAGCATTCAGAAAAAACAAAACACCTGCGAAGAAACTCTACACAGAGGAACAAAAAAAACATCCTGCCAGCTAGTGTTTCAGAAGTGTTATTGCAGAGCCACACAAACCTCACGCTGAAGTATAAATGCATGACTCAACACTTTCAATTCAGTGCATACATAATTTAAGATGTGTTGGTTGTTTTATCAATGGACTGATACACATCACTTCTCATAAATTGTTCTTTGTGAAACATGCACTGAAAACTGAGCAGTAATATTACAGTGTTTTGATTTTAGCTTCTCTCGGTTCTCTCCCCGCTAAGAGCACAGGGGAGTGAAGAGAAAGAAATGAAAGTTGTTACGTAAGACAAACGAAGTCCGGTCAGAAAGCTGTTCATATCTAACCAGTTAGCAGTTCAAAAAACTAAACGTTAATGTTAATTTTAAGAGGTCAGCAATCATACTTTACATACCCATTTTGCCATTTTACATTTTTTAAATGTTGTTTTAAGCAATTGTGTAACAAAAGATGTATCTTCAACTTGGGGGCAATTCAATGATCTTGATAATTAAAACAAAAACACAGACACACACATATATAAGTAAAGCGATATTTCCAACCCAGGCTCATTCTGAATACGTATCCTTAAATATATTTATGGAAAGCGCCAAATACGTGCCAGGAGGTACATTTTTTTTTTTTTTTTTTTTGCGGTTTTTGTTTTCGTGAATCCACCAGAGGCCGCTGTGTACGCTTTTTGAGATCTCAAATTTCTCTTGCGAGTGCTCTTCTCGCATAAATCCACCAGAGGTCGCTATCCACTGACTGACTGACCAATCAACTGACCCACCCTCCTTCTTCCCTAAACCCAACTGATAGTGTTTTCAGATTTTACCACATTCTCACCGTTATTTACTTGTTTATTTTATTTTTTGGCTTTTGTTTTTGTCTTATCTGCTTTCAGGAACTGTTTTTCGCCGGACTCAAACCCCGTCTTCACGGTCAACTCCGCTCCATGTCACAAGTCCACTGACGTACACAGCAAGCCACTAGATAAACTGGTAACAGCGGAAAAGTCGTCCATACAGAGGTAAGCGATCAGCTGATAGTGTGAAATGAAACAGTGTCATACTGCCCCGTAGCGTTTGTTTTAAAGACGAAATGCAGCCATATGTTCTTCTGGCTACATAATTCTCGATCTCCAGAAATGTATATAGGGTTACGTTTTCAGAATGAGCTCATGTTGGATATTTCAATTAACAAACAATTTAGTTGTTGTTAATGATAAAGGCTGATTTATACTTCTGCACCAAGAGTATGCATATGCTCCAGCAAGCAGTCGCATAGCCCTCGCCGTGGCTGACACCACCGCTGACTTGCACCTCTCAAAAAATGTAACTACACGTAGCAATGACGCGTAGCACAACCTCTGTGATTGGTCGGCTTAGTAGCAGTGACGAGAGTGGGCGGTGCTGGGAGCCGCGAGCCCGATTGTTTACAAGTGTTGAGTCTCGTGAAAGAGCTCCAGATGGAAACTTTTGTTTTGTGTTTACCTTATGATTAAAGTTGTTGCACGTCCGCCAGTTCCCGCCGCTGAATGAGTGAGTTTTAAATACTTGTAGCGTTCAGAAAAAACAAAACACCTGCGAAGAAACTCCACACAGAGGAACAAAAAAACATAATGCCAGCTAGTGTTTCAGAAGTGTTATTGCAGAGCCACACAAACCTCACGCTGAAGTATAAATGCATGACTCAACACTTTCAATTCAGTGCATACATAATTTAAGATGTGTTGGTTGTTTTATCAATGGACTGATACACATCACTTCTGATAAATTGTTCTTTGTGAAACATGCACTGAGCAGTAATATTACAGTGTTTTGATTTTAGCTACTCTCGGTTCTCTCCCCGCTGAGAGCACAGGGGAGTGAAGAGAAAGAAATTAAAGTTGTTACGTAAGTCAAACGAAGCTCGGTCAGAAAGCTTGAAACAGCAGTACAAAGGAGCCAGAAGTCCAAGGCCACAGGCAGCAAACACTCACAGGACAAACGTGAAAGAACGAGAGGGAGGAGACAGAGTTTGCACAGCATAAGAAAAAGACAGAGAATGAGAAAAACATAAAGACGGACAGAGAGAGAGAGAGAGAGAGAAAAGGTTGTTACGCACATACAATAGGACTGCAAACAATGAGCTTACTGTGCTTATTGTAAATCAGTGCTTGGTACCAGCTGTCAAATCATTCATTTGATAAATGGCATCAACACTTTTACAATTCAATGTGTTAGTATACGGAAAAAAACACATTATTTATTCAAATGAGCTCACGCATTTAATCAACTGTTGTCTTCAAATGTCATCAGTCCACTGTGCCCTCCACTAATATTGGCGCCCTTGGTAAATATGAGCACAGATGTCTGTTTAAAGGGGTCCTATTATGCTCTTTTACAAAGTGTTGATTTTGTTTTTAGGGATATAATAGAACATGCCCTCATTCAAAAACACATTATTTTCACATAATTTACATTATGGGCTCTATTTTAACAATCTACATGCGAAGTCTAAAGCGCATGGCGCAAAGCATTAAGGGGTGTCCGAATCCACTTTTGGTATTTTAAAGACTGAAAAATGTGCTTTGCGCCCCAGCGCATGGTCTAACAGGATTGTGCTTATTCTCTTAATGAGTTATGGGTGTGTTTTGAGCATAACGTCCAATAAACCAATCAGAGTCTGATCTCCCATTCCTTTTAAGAGTCAGTTGCGTCACGCCATGGTGCATTTGCTATTTACTTGGCTGACTTTTTAAGTAGAAAAACTGAATGCTTCATTGGCAAGAAAACAGTTAAACAGACCATCTGCAGCACGAGGATAAAGAACAAGCCTCCTCCATTCAGCCTCTTTACTTTCTCTTTACTTTTACACTTTACTTTACTCCTTTACTTTCGTGGAGTAAGGAAGCGGTGGAAACTCACTGTATTGAAGACATCCATTAGCCAACATAATTTATTTAATTTGTTAAGAGCAAAAATTTGTTTCAAAACTATTTCTAAATTCAGTTCTAATTTCCAGCAACCAAATAAATGAACAATAATAACGAAGTGTGGTCAAAAAACTGAGTTATATCCAAACACGCGTCCTATTCTTATGCCCCATATGGTGACGTATACGTCTCCAAAACCTGACAGGTGGATACATCTAATTTTGTAACATTTTAATCCTTTAATTTTTTTTCATATGTAAAGATATTTGTGTATTGCTGTACATCCTGTGTATATTAAGCACTGTGTGAGTGTTTGGACCTGCATAGGTGCATAACTAACGCGCTTCACTGGACTTTAGACCAGCTTTCAGTTGGTCACTGCACCAACAATGCACCTTAACACACCTCCTTTTTAGACCGGAACATCCATGAGTCCACAAAGCAGCACAAATGGATTTGCTATTTAAACAACATGGTGCAAAACGTGAAAATTAGGGTTGCGCTGGTCTCAAAATAGCAACAAATCGTGCCGTACACGTCTTGCGCCTTATTGTGCCGGGTGTATGATTAGTTTCCGCATTTAATGAAGGCCCTCCTTATGAAAAACAAAATATGTAGTGATTGGTTAGCTGTCCAAATGCATTGTGATTGGAGAACAGCTTAGAGGAAGATTACTAATCGAAGATCAAATTATGGGTTGCAGACATTTGAATGCATATATGTAGTAGCAAATCAAAACATTTATGGTTGATGTCTATGGACATGGCAATGATTATCAGTTTACACATATTCTGATAAACATATACACACACTGTTCAGGTAACTAGAGCAACTGCTATCTTTTTCTCCGAGTTAAACAGCCACTTACTTTTTATGTATTTTGAGAGAAGTTGATTAGTTTACGTATTGTAAATCCAGCAGCTCTAATCTCTCTACTGCAGTGCAGACTAACATAAACTAACATATCTCCCTTTAGAATGGACTTTGAGATTTCTAACATTTTAGATTTATTTATGCCCAAACATACAGACTATGCACTGACTATCACAATCACCAGCGATCTACTTCATACAGATCGCTGGAAAACTACTAATCTGCCACCAAAAGAACTATAAATCTTGTCATGTACCACACACTCACACCTGTTCCGGTTTTCCACTGATTGCAAGCACACACAGCTGAAACTATTCATGGACTGATTGAAGGACTATATGCACACACACACACACACACACACACACACACACACACACACACACACACACACACACACACACACACACACACACACACATCTGGGCTGAGTCTTGTTTATCTGTTATCCTGTAGCACTTCAAAGCGTTTTCTTGTCTTGTCTAGCCTAGCTGTGTTTTGACCCTTTGCCTTGTTTTATTGTTTTGATTCCTTGCTGCCTGTAATAGCCATTCGCCTGTTTGTAACCACGATTCTGGATAACTCTGTTTGCATCTGTTTGCCCCTGTTTTGACCGTTGCCTGCCTGACTAATCTCGCAAATAAACTGCACGTGGATCCTCAACTCCATTGTCCAGCACCCTTGTGTTACACCGACTAACATTCATAAAGTGAAAAGGCATAATAGGACCCTTTTAATCATTCCTATATATTTCTAAATATGAATCTAAATATTAAATTCATAAATATTAACCAAAAATGTTTTAAAGGTTTTTTTTTATTGAAAACTCAGCAAATATATTCTTTGAATACACATGTGGATAATTTTTGCACCACTATAAATTAATAATTTTAATAAAATATTTTTGAAGTATATTCCTATTTTAGTAGACGGTAGTATAAATATGAAGTAACATACTGTACTGTAGGTCAAAATCACTAATTCATCACAGTGGGTATGAACAAAAGCATAGCAGTGTGTTTAATGTGTGTATAATGTGTTTATACTTTAGAATTCTTCTATGTTAAATCCTTGTATTTAATGTTTGATTTCTCTGTTGTTGTAGAGCTTTGGGTTTTAGAAAAGCGCATTATAAAATAAAAATGTATTATTATTATTAGCAGTAAATTAAATCATAAGGTTGCTGAGCATCACAAAATGGGAAGTGGCTTTAAGAAAATAGCAGAAACACTGAAAATCATTAAGAGAAATCATTGAGAAATTCCAGTCAAGTGTAAGTGTCAGTCAGGAAGAGGACACATGTCTGTCTGTTAGGATGACAGTTCGAGTGGGCAAACAAATCTCTAAAAATCTCAGCTTTAGAATGGGAGATTTTAGTTGGATCTAGTGGTCATCGAAGCTATAATCCTACATCACAAAAAACTGATTGAAATGGTTACAAGAAAAAGTCTCTACTATCACACAAAAACAAACTCAAGCATTATCCGTTTTTTGGCAATATTTTGAGAAAATGGATAAACAATGAAGCCGTCTTAGCTCATATTTATCAAGGGTGCCAATATTATGGGAGAGTACTGTATGTGAGGTTGGTACCTCTTCTTCTCCCCTGGCATTGAGCTTTTGTGAACAGCCTTGTCACTATGGTGATATGCTGCCACTAGAGAATTGTGTGCTGAGGCGCCAGAGCAGTGCATTATGGGTAGAGTAACATGTTGTTTAACACAAGCATGTAAAGCAGTTTTTTTTTACTCTGATCCAAAAACAACATCCTCCTGATTGTTCTGAGGTATCTAGACCTGTCAGATGACAACATATTGCATTGAAAATAAATATTTCAATGGATTTACTAAATTATTTTAAGGTTAGTGGTTGCAAACACTTTATATGAGCTGAATTTAAACAAATTCATGAACATTACTTTAATTTGTTTGTTTAAATTCAGCCCGTATATATTATTTGCAACCTCTTACCTTAAACAAAAATTGAGTAAATCCATTTAATAATTTTTTTTGTGTTGTGCCTGATGCTGCCAAAAACACATCATGCATTTATATCAAAAACACAGTAAAACTGACTGGACTGCAATCAACTGGATGTGCAATGGCTCATGTTTGATTTCCATTTCATTCTTTCCTAGAAACAGACTTGCTCTCGAATGGGACCAGATCAATAGGTTTCCTCCAGCATCTTTTTTTACTGTATGTACAGCGTGACATATTCCTTCTGACATTCACTTTGGACTCAGAATGAATCTCAATAAGATTAGTGGTGTAATTCTGCCCTGTAAGGCAAAACTCCCTCTCATTTCTCTCTCTCTCTTTGCTGCTTCTTATCGATTCGAGTGCTTGAATGGTTACAGTGCCTTCAATTACAGCAGCACTATACTCAAAAAGGGAGGAAAGACATAGCAGTATGTTGATTCACAGCATTACGCTGTACGTTGTGCCATCATCATATAAGAAATCGCTAATGGAATATAAAAAAATTTATATTTATTACTATTTGCTTTACAATATTGGAAAGATATGGCATTGTGATATTTTTTTTCTGTTATATACACTCACCGGCCACTTTATTAGGTACACCTGTCTTACTGCTCTTTAATGCAAATTTCTAATCAGCCAATCACATGGCAGAACTCAATGCATTTAGGCATGTAGACATATTCAAGATGATCTGCTGCAGTTCAAACCGGGCATCAGAATGGGGAAGAAAGGTGATTTAAGTGACTTTGAACGTGGCATGGTTGTTGGTGCCAGACGGGCTGGTCTGAGTATTTCAGAAACTGCTGATCTACTGGGATTTTCACGCACAACCATCTCTAGGGTTTACAGAGAATGATCTGAAAAAGAGAAAATATCCAGTGAGCGGCAGTTCTGTGAGCGCAAATGCCTTGTTGATGCCAGAGGTCAGAGTAGAATGGCCAGACTGGTTTAAGCTGATGCAAAAGGTACTAGTAATGTGTACCTAATAAAGTGGCTGGTGAGTGTATATTGCGATATGAATACAATTTCACCAGGTGAATTGAATATATTTGGAAAGAATGAATCATTTTAGATTGATTGGTATGGTTCTGTTGGGGAGTTCATCTGCATAAAATTTAATAAACAATCTACAAGCAAAGATAAGTGCAATAAAATAAAAAATACAAATGAAATAAAGTGTTTTATTGTTTTCCGAGGAGTCTAACAGTATTCGGGTATACAGTAATTAAGTAATCAAATGTAAAATAATACTGCATAGTCTTCGTTTTATAAACAATTCAATAAAATAAATTACAAACCGCACAATTTATTAGGCCTGAATGCTATTAAAATCCTCATACAGTCACAGGCCTAAAAACCTATCAAATGATAATTTATAACCCAGACTCAACACTGCACATATGTGACTATTGTGAATGATCACATTAGGGCTGCACGATATTAGAAAGATCTGATATTATGATGTTGTATTTTTCTGCGATTAAAAATTGCGATATGAATCATTAGTTTCATGAGTTTCATTAGATTCATTAGTTTGAATAGCACAATTCGACACTTTTCTGGGGAGTCTAACAGTATTGAGGTACAGAAATTGAATAATCACAATGCAAAAAAATATTTAAAAAAATTCTTAAATCAAGTAAAAATATTGCTTTGTTTTCAGTTTTAGAAAAAAATATTTAAAAGTCAAATTTAAGAGTTTTTTTCTAAAAACATGTAAAATGATCTGCTAGTGGGGTAAGTAAAAAAAAATCTTGTTTTTGCTTTGAAATGTAGATATCTGGACTAGAAACAAGACACAAATTTCTAAGTAAGAAAAGCGTTTTTTTGCATGAATCATATAAATTCTGTATAAATACAGTAAATAAATACAATTCTGTAGCTCCTGGTCAGCTATAATTCAGACTCAACATTGTATACTTGTAACTGTTGTGAATGTGCACATTGCGATAGTGATGCTGAAACAATATATTGTGCAGCTCTAGATCACATTGCGAAGTTCATCATATAATTGTTCCTTTTCAATGAAAAGTGTTTTTTGTACGTAACTGTGTTTGTGTGTGTTGGCTTTAGTAGGTTTAATGTTGACAAAATGTTATTTTATTTCAATTAGTAGCCAAGGTACCATTAGTTTTCATCTCATGATGATACTTTGTTTTGTTCCAAACCTTATTCTAAACTAATTTAATATGAACACTGTGAATTAGATTTTATATTAGATTTCAGTTATTTTGTTATTAATACATTTGAAACATTACCGTTTTTAAACCTTTCCACTTTTTAAACTTCTCAGATTTTCTGCACAGATATACCCCACAGATATAAACTGCAGACCAAAACATATCGATCTGAGAGAGAGAGAGAGAGAGAGAGAGAGGGAGAGAGAGAGAAATGAAGGAAGCAGCTTATTCTCCACTGCATCTTGTTAAGACACACCTGTGATTTCTGCCGCTCTAAATAAAACACCACAGAAATGCTTTTTACAGTAAGAGGATCATTTTTTAAATATTATTTTTCATCATCTTGTGTCATACAGCTTAAACCCAGCCACTGCCTTTGAGCTTGACGAGTCAAAAGGCAAAACCAAGAACTAAACATGAGATTAAGTCAAACTAATCCTGCATTTTAAACGTTTTACATGTTGCACAAAACAGAACTGATAATGACTACACATTTTATTTTTCTGTTTTATCAAAATGCTCTACAAAATGCTAAAAAAAATAACCTAGTTTAATAAATGCATGTCCAAAGACTACATCTTAATGCAATGTAAATTAATTTAAGGTAGGGCTTTTTGATATTGCAAAAATGTAACATGGCGATTTTTTTGTTTTGCTACGATATATATGAGCAATACCACACAAGTAGCAGTGTGATGTGGCTGTATATCGGCACTGGTGGGAGGCGTGCATTGGCTCACTAAGTGCCTTAGTGTCCAACCTGTGACTATATACAGCCATATTGCACTGCTACTTATGTGATATTGTGTTTATACAACAGTTTGACGGCATAATCGTGTATAGAAAAAATAAATCAAGTCAAAAAATCCTTTTGTATGAGGAACTACTTTCTTCTGCCGTTCATTCTGCAGCTGACGTCAGAACAGCAGAAATCGTTGCTACTTCACCAACGTCACTTTAGTACAGGGGTCACCAAACTTGTTTCTGGAGGGCCGGTGTCCTGCAGATTTTAGCTCCAACCCTAATCAAACACACCTGAACAAGCTAATCAAGGTCTTACTAGATATACTGGAAACACCCCGGTAGGTGTGTTGAGGCAAGTTGGAGCTAAACCCTGTAGGGACACCGGCCCTCCAGGACCGAGATTGGTGACCCCTGAGCTAGTATTTGAATGATTCTCTAGCATAATGTCTAAAGTGATGACAAACAGGTGATTTTTGCTCACATATTAAGATGATAAGGCTGAACAGCATGAAATGCCATCAGTCTACAGAGTTTTCCATTATTTTACAATAATTAACCCTGAAAAAGCCAAAGAAAAGCAAAAACCACCAGAGTACTATGGTATAAATAGAGCACTACAACATACAAAAGGGTGAGATCAACTTGCAAGATCAAATGTCACTTACCTGTTCTGTAATGATTTGTTCAGCTGTAGTTTGAAACTATTGGTTAGAAAATGCTGTTTTTCACCCCTAAGGACTTATTATACGATCTCTGTCGCCAACTTGTGGCGAAACGTCAACCGTCTTTGCTCTGCTCAGTATGACAGGCTGATGGCTGCTGATGCACTGTATCTCAGAAATTATAAATATTTAAATTAAAGTAGGCACTATCCTTATAAATAAACTGCATGATTGCAATCTAAACTACATTCTTGCATAAAAAAGCCTCAAAAGCACATTATGTTGCCCAACAGCTGCAATAATTATCAAACTGTAGTGAGTTTACTGATCTGCTGTCACTCTATGTGGGCGGAGTAATACAGAAGAGTGAAGAGGCTGTACAAGTTCTGATATTGCAGAATATCGCACGACTATCAGCCAATCAGATTCGAGAACCATACAGAACTGTTGTATAAATTGTGATTTGAATATAATTTCATCAGATGATTTGAATAGCTCTATTTGGAAAGATTTTATCAATTTAGATCAACTGGGAAGCTCAACTCTGGGATGATCAAGTGCATCTGCATAAAATATAATAAATTACAAGCATGTATAAATACAGCAGAGCAAAAATAAAAGTTAAATAAACAGTGCTTTAAAGTGTTCTGGGGAGTATAACAGTATTCAAGTACAGAAATGTAACTATTAAGCATAAAATAACATGGCCATCGTATAAATATTCATTTATTTTCCTTTGGCTTAGTCCTTTTATTTATCTGGGGTCGCCACAGTAGAATGAACCACCAACTTATCCAGCATATGTTTTACGCAGCGGATGTCTTTGGACTGTGGGGAAAACTGGAGCACCCGGAGGAAACTCACGGGAAGAACATGCAAACTCCACACAGAAATGGCAACTGACCCAGCCGGGGCTCGAACCTACGACCTTCTTGCTGTGAGGTGACAATGCTAACCACCGAGCCACCATGCCGCCTTGTATAAATACATATTTTTTAAATGATATTTAATCAATATCATTTAATCTATAATAAATAATCTAAGCCTGTAATGTGACTTTTGCAGATACACACATTGCAATATCAATGCTCAAACGATGTACTGTTCAGCCCTAATTGAAGTTAAATGTCACGCCATATACTGTGTATATTTTCAAGAAGATTCATCCAAAGCAACCGCACAATAAATTTATCATAACTCTACAGTTCAAAGATAAATAAATCTTGCCTTTAGCTGAACAATTAAGTGATTTGCAAGCACACATGAACGAGTGGGCAAATTAATTGCTACATCTCAATTAAACACAAATACTCCACCATGACAAAGACAGACTTTTGAATAGAGATCCATTAGCCAAATCTGAAAATAGGGAGAATGTTTTTCCTTCCATTTATCTGCAATAAAACGTTGATTGACGGAGAACTGGATAGAAAAGAAGCACATCAAAGCACAATACAAACTTCAGCTCCATCTGTTTAGCACAAAAACAAGCAAATAAACTCAAACAGAAAAGCAGTGTTTTATATGCGAGCTGAAAAACTCATTTCAGGGCCCTAAAAAGGAACAGTTTTACAAACCTGCCAATTTCACACCACTTTCCACAGCAGATGGTTTATATGGAGTTGGAACTATAAATGCATTTGACCAAAGCAACGCATTTGTTATCAGTAGAACCACTTTTATGACTTGCAACACTAATAAAAACAAAACATCTGAACTCTTGCGACTGCGGAGCACTAGTAAGTCTCACACCGGTTTTGCCCTCACTTTGCCCTAAAACTCACCCTGAAGAAAAAGAAAGTGTTTTCCAAAAACAGCTTCTGCTCCAGTGCTCTCTCCAGCCCCCTGCATGTCCCGCCATCTGTAGGTGTTTGTGCAGCAGTATATGCAAGATTTAACCCACAGCTGACCTGCTTTATACGGCCTTTTCCACTCCAATATACTCTCGCAAATTGGTACCTGATATGTTTTTCATGCAGCAGATGCCCTTATCAGCCGCAACCCAGTACTGGGAAACACCTATACACACTCATTCACACTTATACACTACTGCCAATTTAGTTTATTCAATTCACCTGCAGTGCATGTCTTTGATTGTGGGGGAAACCGGAGCACCCGGAGGAAACCCACGCCAACAGGGGGAGAACATGCAAACTCCACACATAAATGTCAATTGGCCCAGCTCGGGACTCGAACCAGCGACCTTCTTGCTGTGAGGTGACAGTGCTAACCACTGAGCCACCGTGCTGCATAATATTTTTTAATTAGGAGGTTTTTTTTTATATAATAACTGCCCTAACATCAACCCCCAGTCAAATTGTTACTCTTATAGTTTCATTAAGACAGGTGTCATTTAGCTGACACAATGGCTCTGTTCAGGTTTTACCATCAGTCTGGGCACAAATGGGTCCCAGGGTACTTACTTGACAAAGTTGAGCAATTTTGCAAACAGGGATCACTAACTGTGTCTTAAAATAAAAAAGAATGAAATATAACTAATTTAGTAATTACAGATAATAGGGTTTTATAATTTTTATGAATACTATTACTATTGTTATTCATGTCTGTAATTAAATTATTATAATATATTTTATGTAATACATTTATTTCTATTACTGTAAATATTCAAAATATAGTGATCCCAGTTTCTGCAGTTATCATTATTATTATTATTACTATTTTTTATTATAAATGCTACTACTAATAATAATATTAATTCATTCATTCATTTTCTTTTTGGCCTAGTCCCTTTATTAATCAGGGGTCGCCACTGCAGAATGAACCACCAATGAATGAATGTAACATATTTTATTACTGTAAATATTCAAAATATAGTGATCCCAGTTTCTGCAACTAGTTATTATTATTATTATTATTATTATTATTATTATTATTATTATTACTACTACTTTTATTATAAATGCTGCTACTACTACTACTACTACTACTAATTATAATAATAATAATAATACTCATAATACAAAATATATAATATTAGTAAATTGCAGAATTTATAGTAATAATAATAATAATAATACTCATAATACAAAATATATAATAATAGAAAATTGCAGAATTTATAATAATAATAAAAATAATAATAATACTCATAATACAAAATATATAATAATAATAGAAAATTGCAGAATTTATAATAATAATAATAATAATAATAATAATAATAATAATAATAATAATACTCATAATACAAAATATATAATAATAGAAAATTGCAGAATTTATAATAATAATAATAATAATAATAATAATAATAATAATAATAATAATACTCATAATACAAAATATATAATAATAGAAAATTGCAGAATTTATAATAATATTAATACTCATAAAACAAAATATATAATATTAGTAAATTGCAGAATGTATAATAATAATAACAATAATAATAACAATAATAATAGTCAAATGTTTATTGCACCAGTTGACCTTGTTTGTTTACAGATAGCAAATATATAATATCTAATAAATATTGGTTTCCAATAAAACATTACAACAAAAAAAATCCATCAGTTCTTAACAATATTTGCTAATTATTGCTAGGAACATTTCATGATTAGAAATAACACTAGAAGCTTTTGCAACTATTCCAAGATAATCAAAATGATAATGAGGAATTATTATTAATAAATTCCATACTTTTTCTACAGCTTGGCATAAGTATAAATTGATTAAATAATATTAATAATAATGTGACTTCTTAACATTCCATTAACATACAGTACTATTCAAGACTTAAAAATTAATAAATTACAAACTCACATTTTCTACAGTTGTGGGAATTCTAGTTCTTATGATTGAAAAAAGGGAATTTAAAGAAGGAAAATGCTAACAAATGGTTTTAGCTTATTTCAAATAAGTTTAATAAGTTCAAATAAGTTCCTTGAGATCTTCCTGACATGTCCCGGACCCCAATTAAGAACAAGCTTCTGTACAATATTACATTAATCCTCAAGCAGCCATACCTGTAGGAGCTTCCAGAGGACACTTCTCGTTTGATCTGCCGATTGAGGGCATCCACAGCCGCCCTTCCTTTCCCCTCCACAGCGCTGGCATCCCCATCCAACTTCACCCCTGCATTGTTTTCAGAAACCACTGCCACTTTCTTCACCTGCCTCTTTTTCCTTTCACTGGACAGAATCTCCTTCTCTGGCACCTTATCAGCAATCTCACTCTTCTCCACGCCACTGTCCATCATCTCTGAGCTGCTGTGTTTGCCCGCTGAGATGCTCGGAGAGGGTTTGGGGATCCATGGGTGATCTCCCTTCTTTGGGATAGGCCAGGGTTTGAAGTCCTTCTGATACTGGGTCTCGGTGTTAAAGGGGACCTCAGGGCCGTGGTACTCGTTCTTGGGCTTACAGCTGGGCTCCGGACGAACTTTCCAGTGTTTAAAGTCCTGGCGCATCACAGAGCCGAAGGAGTGCTCGTCATGGCCGGCATGAGGTGCTCTAGTCACCGGGTCGTGGTCAATATGAAGCGGCTGTGTTTCAATCGCGATTTTCTGCACGGGCTGCTGCAGGTGGAGATGCTGCATTTCGGACACGTCTGAGTATTTGGTAAAAACCAACGGCACCGCAATGTCGGCCTTGTCCAGCTGGCTCCAGAACCGAGCCATACAGCAGGCTCTGGAGATACAGGGCCAAGCCATGGTGGTTTTGCCGACGTCTTACCTTCACTTATTCCAATCTCGTCCCTTCCCAAAAGCCGTTTTATATTCAGTTTGTAGGACTGAGCGCGCTCGCGAGCCGAGAAATACAAAATGTCCGATTCGCACGGTTTATTTCCCCTCAAAACGATGCTATCATAGATGACAGAACAGAAATCCACCGTATAGGAGGCATTACGGGGTCTTGGGTGTTTTTTAGCCAGGGAAATGTTCTGCTTTGGCTCCTCTTGCGCTCGTTACAGCGCGAGATTTAGTGAAGATCCAGCAGCCCCTCCTGCGCGCCTCCTCCGCTCAGCATCATCCATCCAGAGGAGCTGAATCACCTGCCGCGCGCATCATCACGCAGCGTCTGCAGTGGGCGGGGTCAACGCACAACACACACACACACACGCCCAATACAGTAGATAGAGTCCCTGTGGACAAACGATGTGAGGAAGAGATGTTCCAAATATGGTTCAAAGCGTTGTACGCTGCATATGTTCTGTATTTAAGCGTGCGTTCGTGTGTGTGTGTGTGGCATAGGGGAGAGCGGGGCACAAAGTAACACTTTGGTTTTGGTCAAATAAGGAACAAAGTAACAGGGTTAGACACACCATATTTTGTTTACCAACAACTTACAAGCCTCTCCTACAAATGAGCGATGGAATTATGACCGCCGGACCTACAGTAGGGTTTCTGTGCAGTATTGCCAAAAGTGCCAGGAGTAAAAATGTTACTATTTACCCCACCTGTGGGGCAAATTGTAACAGACAGGGGGTTAGTTGTAACACATGCTTATAAAGGCAGATTTTACACAATTAATATATATTCAGTATACTTTCATCAGTAATTGGCTCATTTCTTTTTTATTCTACATAGCACAGTATGTTTATTTATTTATTTGTTTATTGGATAAACACATTTTAATTTTTTTGCATTATTCTCCATTTATCCATTATTATACAATGCATTTATTTGCATTATTAGCAATAAAATATTTTTTTTTCCTATTAAAACAATTTTTTCTGTTAAAAACATTTTTATTTAAAAAGTTCTCAACATTACACTCAAAATTCAACAATTATTTTGTTAGTTTAATTGTTGTCCAACAGTGTGTGGCTTAATTGTAACACCCTGTTGCAACTAACCCTGCTGTGTCATGTTTTACTCAAAACTGGCTAGCAGTCACTGTGTGGTTTATACATCTTTCAAAATGGTTTCATATTTTAGTCTAGATGACGGTGATCACAACAATATAAGATTTTACGTACAAACTTTCACAGATTTTTTTAAAATAAAAAAAAATATTGACTGTAATAAATACTTTTATGCTGCAAAATTGGTTTCTCCTGCGTTTCTCATCCAAATTTCGCCAAAATTTTTCAATAATTGGCAGGAAGACGTCTGCAGACACTGTGGTGAAAACCTCGGAAGCATGCCGTAGTTAACCCTTAGCAAATACCTTAAAACTCTGTGTTACATTTAACCCCACGTTTGTGCCCCGCGCTCCCCTAGGCCTAGAAAATTTTGACTTTGTGATGATTTCTTTGTCCCAATGGGGAAAAGAGTTGGGGTTGGAGGACAGAGTAGTCTACATTATAAAAACCATTATGTCTATGGGAAGTTCTCATATAATATGAAAATCCAAATTGTGATTATTTGATTTAAAAACTAGAAAGTATTTGTTATTCTGACCAATGTCATTTTCTGAAGAATTTTTAAAGTGTATTTATATATTGTCTTTGCCATAACACTATATTATAATGCCATACTTGTTATTTTACTAGTTTAATTAGGTTAACTAGGGAAGTTCTGGTAATTAGGCGCAGTGGTTTGTTCTGTAGCCAATTAAAAATTTATCTTGTTTTTTAAAAACAATAAAACTGCTTGTGGTGGCACAGTTGCTCAGTGGTTAGCACTGTCCCCTCACAGCAAGAAGGTCACTGGTTTAAGTTCCTGCTGGACCAGTTTGCATGTTCTCCCCATGTTCAAGTTATTTTTTTTCTTTCTTTTCGGCTTAGTCCCTTTATTAATCTGGGGTCGCCACAGCGGAATGAATCGCCAACTTATCCAGCATATGTTTTACGCAGCGGATGCCCTTCCAGCTGCAACCCATCTCTGGGAAACATCCATACACACTCATTCACACATACACTACGGACAATTTAGCCTACCCAATTCACCTGTACCGCATGTCTTTGCCAGAGCACCCGGAGGAAACCCACGCAAACCTAGGGAGAACATGCAAACTCCACACAGAAGCGCCAACTGACCGAGCCGAGGCTTGAACCAGCAACCTTCTAGCTGTGAGGTGACTGCACTACCTACTGCGCCACTGCATCGCCCTCAAGTTATTTTGCTAGTTTAATTAGGTTCACTAGGCAAGTTTGGTTAGTTAGGCCATTGGACAATAGTTCTTTGTTTTGTAGCCTATCAAAAATGTATCTTATTTTTTTAAAGGGCACCTATTTTACCCCCATGTGCCTGAAGTCAGTCCCTGTCAGAGTGTGCCTCAATCTTCGCCTTGGCTGCGTCAGATAAACAGCACAGTGACAGACATAGTTCTTCATGTCTGTCACTGTGCTGTTTATCTGAAGCAGATCTCACATAACGTTTGTGAGAAATACTACAGTAAGAACTTTCCCAATGATTTATTGTACTGATGTACTGTACTTGTTGTGGAGTTAATGAGTCGATGAGAACGATGAGTCACACACAATGTCGTTACAAAGTTCACACACACACACACAGAGCGCACACATTTAACTTTGCACTGTTTTTGCACACAAATGTGACAGGATAGAGATTAATATCCACCGCTTTATGGATATCCATTATGTTATGGCCCGTTTCCACTGAGTGGTACAGTACGGTACTGTTCCGAACTGTACCGTACCACTTTTTCGGCACCCTTTCGAAAGGGTACCAAACACAAGAAAGGGTACTAAATGGTGGAGCTACATGGGCAGCTGAACGCTGATTAGTTACAGAGGGAAGTCACGATCTCGTGGAGCTAGCCAGAATGAAAACAAAGGAACCGCCATGTTTTTAATACACAGCCGAGACATTACACCGTAAAACTATATGCATATAATAAAGAGCCATGGGTGACCCGAGCTCAAACAAACCTTGTCGTTGTCTTGATATACAGCCACAAAGCCAAGAAGAACAAAATCTGCCGTGCCCTGTTGTTGCTTTACGAGGTCTTCTAAAAGTGCGAGCGGTTTTCGCTTTCTCCAGGGAGCTTGCGATCTATATTTTATATAACGAACTTCTTGAGCTGATGATAATAACGTGTGTGTGATTATTAAAGTGTCTTTGACGTCTGATCCTTGCAAAAAAGAAAAGGACAAACGCGAGAGTGAAGCGCGGAAAAAAAAGAAGCCAGACAAAACACAGGAGCAAATTGTTTCAGCAACGTGAATCACGAACAAACTGCCACGTTCATCGCATTTGGACTATTATGAACACGGAATGACGGAATTACTCTCTAACAGAGGCTACATGTGCCAGTGAAGATTAGAGACACAGATGAGAGGTTTGCTCTGACTGGGGCCTATGTTGCGTGTTGTTTTTGAACTCATATAAGGACTAAATGTACGCTGTGTGTAGTTCTTCTGTAATTGGTAACATATCGGAGACTGTAAGGGTCTGTATGTGTTCATATATGTTGCATTTATTTATTTATTTTATATAATTGCAGACGTTACAGTAGGCTGTTTTACACTATCATTGATCTGCAGTTATCAAATCATGTTCAAAGAAAGGTTAGTAATAAACATTTATACACAAGTATTTATATGTTTAAAGCATCTGTTTTGTGAGAAGAGCTTCTCATATGATTTGTGAACAACCTGTACGGCTTTACTGTAGACATTTATTCGAGCGAGAATGACGTTGACTGAAACTCTCTGTCGTACACCACGCCCACCAAAAGGGTACTCTTTGTAGTGAAATCGCAAGCCTGATAAAGGTGACCCCGTACCATACCGTACTGTACCAGTCAGTGGAAACGAGCCATTAATGTACAAAATAAACCTGATTTAATGTCCTCAAACCAGGATTGAAGCGTCGTCTTTTATACTTGTACTGACAGGCGGCTGCGGTGATAGAGATGATAAAATCGCTGTAATTCATTACAAACATGCACTGTTTTAAAAACCTTTTAAAATCGTAAAACTCATTCTTGATCACATTTGATGATGATTGATGATCACAGAGCGCTGAACAGATCTATTAATCCCAGTTGCTTTGCGCACTTCCTGTCTTGTTCATATGACATGTCAATACAAGGCTGTCAATCAGTTTGGTTGGCTGGGACTTACTGTGTTTCTATCACTCCAATATAACTGTGGACACTATACCTGCACACAGTCCTGTCCAAACAATTTACAAAAGATGATTTTCATCATAGGTGCGCTTTAAATAATAAAACTTTTTTATGACAAGCAAAACTAAAAGAAATAAGACTTTCTCCAAAAAAAGAAAGAAAAAGAAAAAGGAAGTACTGTGAAAAATTTCTTTGGTCTGTTAAACATCACATGAAATATTTGAAAAAAATTGTCAGAATAATTATGACAATGTAAAATGACATCATGAGCTTGGCGGGTCTCATTCACAGTAAATGCAGATTTTTGCATTCTTTTTTTTACGCACACGTTGTAAGGTCTACTTCTGCACAGCCCTTTGCCTCTGGGGTCAAAAGTCTCAGTGGTGTAAAATCAAGTTACTCTCAGACTATAATCCTATCACTCGCAGTGAATGAGCAGATAAGGAAAGGATCAGATCAAGACATGGTGTCAGACTTTGACCGTAGCCGCGAGCATGAGAGTGGGAAACGCGGCGCTGATCCCTCGGCCTCTCGCCGGCTCTTGTCGTCTTCTGGTTTAGACATGAAGATTGAGTTTGCTCCGGCTGATGTGCCTCTGGTTCGGAGGCTCCAGACGGCTTCCGTGCTGCAATGGGTCTTCTCATTCCTGGCTCTTGGTAAGCGCAAAGTGCTTTTATATATTTCTAGCTGCCCTGCAAAGCCATTAGTTGTTGACCTTGAATGGCATGTAATTAGTGTATGAATTGTATGTATTAAGTGAAATGTATCTAAAGTGTTAATAATTTATATGATTTTATTATACCAGAATTGTCAAATTGAGATACAATGTGTTCTTCCAGGGAGTCCTAGCCAAAATATTTCACAGATATAAACAGATATAAACATATAAAACCAACACAACTGATCTTTGTTAATTCTCATACAACAAATATATAAGAAAAACAAATCATATGGAAGTCAAATAATTTGGTATCACTTTAGTTCAGGTCACAATTCATGCGATTAATCCTGGCTTATTACCTGCCTTAGATATTAATTGTTCATTCAGTTGTTATAAAGTATGATCTAATTCTACATCCCTGATCCTATACCCCAAACCTAAACCCAACTACTACCTTACTAACTATTAATAAACGGTTAATTAGTAGTTTATTTAGCTAGTAGTGTTAGTTAATGGTTTGTTAATACCGTTAATTTTGACCTAAACTAAAGTGTTACCAAAAATATCAAAACAATTATTTCATGTTTTTGAAAGAAACCTCTTCTGTTCACCAGTACTGCTTTTTTAAAGTGAAAAATACACCTAAAACAAGCACTTTGGCTTTTAAAAGTAAGTCGTGTCACAAATCTCATTCCAAATTAGTTTCTTGAATATAATAATGAGCTCACTATACTCAAAACTCTGTCTAGTAGAGTACCTTTTAAATGTACTTAAATTAGGGCTGTACAATATATCAAAATATATCTTTATGGCAATTATAGTATAATAATATTAATAAATAAACTATTGTAATTTTGTGATAAATTCACAAAATTAATTTGCTTGATTACATTTGAAACATATTCTAATAGGAATGCTAATTTAAGTGTGTAGAGGAGAGCGGGGCATAAAGTGACACTTTTTGGTTTTGGCCAAATAATGAACAAAGTAATGGGGTTAGACACAGTGTTGCCAGATGTAGCTGACTTTTTCCAGCCCAAAAACCCGCCGACATGCGAAAACACCCGCCCAACGACCTCGATTTTACAAAAAGTGTGTGTGTGTGTGTGTGTGTGTGTAGGGGGTGGACGGTCCCAAATTTCACGAAAAGTGGGGGGGTTGGATAGTCCTGTATTTCACGAAAAGTAGGGGAAACGGTCCCAAAATTGACGAAAATTTGGGGGGTTACGGGAGATCGCGGGCAGGCGGGCGTACCCTTAAAATACCGCCCAAATATCCACTACCCGCCTATGATATTTTTTACCCGCAAACTTGGATTCAAAACCGCCCAATTGGGCTGGAAACCGCCCAATCTGGCAACACTGGTTAGACAAACCATTTTTGTTTTTTTTTTTACCAAAAACACACAAGCGTCTCCTACAAATAAAAGTATCACCGCCGGACCTAGGGTTTCTGTGCAGTATTGCCAAAAGCGCCAGGAGTAAAAATGTTACTATTTACCCCACCTGCTGGGGAATTTGTAACAGACAGAGGGTTAGTTGTAACACATGCTTAAAAAGTCAGATTTCACACAATTAATTTGAATTCATTTTACTTTAAATAGTGTATTTCCTCAGTACTTAACTCATTTGTTTTTATTCTACGTAGCACAGCATGTTTATTTATTTATCTATTGGATAAACACATTTGGATTCATTTGCATTATTAGGGGTTCAAGCGTGAAACGCTGAAATTATTCATTATTATACAATGCATTTATTTGCATTATTAGCAATCATTTTATTTAAAAAGTTCTCAAAATTACACTCAAAATTCAACTTTTGTTAGTTTAATTGGTGTCTAACAGTGTGTGGTTTATTTGTCACACCCCTGTTACATCCAACCTTGCTGTGTCGTGTTTTCCTCAAAACTGGCTAGCAGTCACTTTTTACATCTTTCAAAATGGTTTCATCTTTTAGTCTAGACGACGGTAATCAAAACAATATAGGATTTTTACGTACATACTTTCACAGAGTTTTTAAAAATAAAAAATATTGAGTATAATAAAAAATACTTTTATGCTGCAAAAATGGTTTCTACTGTGTTTCTCAGCCAAATTTTGCTGAAATGTTTCAATAATTGGCAGGATGACATCTGCCGACACTGTGGTGAAAACCGCAGAAGCATGCCTTGGTTAACCCTGAGCAAATACCTTAAAACTCTGTGTTACATTTTACCCTGCATTACTTTGTGTCCTGCTCTCCCCTAACAATAATTAAAAAGTAAAAATAATTAATAATTAAAATAATTAAAGTGTGGTAACACTTTATTTTGATGGTCCATTTGAGTATTAGTAGACTGTCTGCTTAATATCTTAATAACTGACTATAAGAAACTTTGCAAGTACATGTCAATTTACACTAACCCCAACCTAACAGTCTACTTATGATCTATGAGAATTAATTGGCATGTACAGTAGATGCAATGTAACTTAAAGTCAACAAACGGACCATCAAAATAAAGTGTGACCTAAAGTTTTTACAGTGATCTTGGTAAGCATGAAATAATCATTTAAAACATTATTATTACAAACGTTTGATCGCCAGTGTGTGTTAGTCTTGCATAAAGTGTTGTACTTTAATACTGTCAAAGCATTAGCCTGCAATTATCTGCAATGATGTAGCCTATGAACTGTGAGCTGATTTGTGATCGGGTCATTGCTTCTCATGAGTTCAAGGTAATAAAAGCTGAGAGTAAGAAGGTAAATTCATAAAAATGGCTCTTTCTTGAAAACTCATCATTGTATTTGGAAAAAATCATCATAAATGAGTTCTGTATGTGACTGTGATCAAATCACCGAGATCAATGTCAAAACCACCAGGTCAAAGTCTTTGGTTCAAAAGATCATGATTATAAATGCATTTGTTCCGATGTGTTTCTTTTATCTCGTGCATACGCTGTAAAAATCAGCTAGTTACTTAAAGTGAGTAAACCCGTTGCCTTAAAACCAACAAGTGGATTTTATTTGAAAAAAAGTCAGTAAACCCATTGACTAAACTCCAACTTTTAGAATTATGCACATAGTTTGTAACCCTTTAAGGTGCACTCCTTGAAAAAAAAATGTTTGGCCCACGCTTGCATTGAATAATATACTAAACCAACTCTGATAAATAGTAATAAGCAATTAAAATAATAATGATAGCCTATGGATAAAAAGTCGACCAGGTAGTTACAATGCTTGTTAAAGGGGTAATAAGGCAACAGGTTTATTCTCTTTTTTTAAGTAAAGTCAACCAATTGATTTTACAGTGTATGTCTAAAGCTCAAACGTATTGTATACACTTTGCATGACATGAATTTTGTCACCATCAGTACAGTTTTGTGTGATTTTTCTAACCACAATATGCAAGCCGCGCATACATGCAGTTTAATTTATTATAAATTTTTTGATATTAATAGTCTATGTATACATTAGGGGTGTCCAACTCAGTTCCTGGCGGCCCGCAGCTCTGCACAGTTTAGTTCCAACTCCAATAAACACACCTGATCGAACTAATTGAGTCCTTCAGGCTTGTTTGAGACCTACAGGTAAGTGTGTTGAAGCAGGGTTGAAACTAAACTGCTGGGCTGCGGCCCTCCAGGAACTGAGTTTGACACCCCTGGTATGACCTATGTACATTATTAGTCAGAGTCACAGTTGTCAATCTCAGTTGCTGGAGGGGCCGCAGCTCTGCACAGTTTAGTTTCAACCCAAATTAAACAAACCTGGTCAAACTAATTGAGTCCTTCAGGCTTGTTTGAGACTTACAGGTACCGTAAGTGTTTTAAAGCAGGGTTGGAACTAAACTGTGTAGGGCTGCAGCCCTCCTGGAACTGAGTTTGACACCCCTGGTATACATGATGACCTATGTCACTAGTGTCCAAACTCGGTCCTGGAGGGCGGGTGTCCTGCAAAGTTTAGTTTCAATCCCAATCAAACACACCTGGGCTAGCTACTCAAGCTTTTACTAGGCTTTCTAGAAACATCCTTGCAGCTGTTTTGAGGCAAGTTGGAGTTAAAAACTGCAGGACACCGGCACTCCAGTACAGAGTTTGGACACCCCTGACCCTTTGTACATTATTAGTCTATGTCACAGGTGTCAATTCCAGGTCCTGGAAGGCCGCAGCTCTGCACAGTTTAGTTCCAACTCCAAAAAACACTCCTGGTCAAACTAATTGAGTCCTTCAGGCTTGTTTGAGACCTACAGTTAAGTGTGTTGGAGCAGGGTTGGCATTAAACTGTGTAGGGCTGCAGCCCTCCAGAAACTAAGTTTGACACCCCTGGTATACATGATGACCTATGTCACTAGTGTCCAAACACGGTCCTGGAGGGCGGGTGTCCTGCAAATTTAGTTTCAATCCCAATCAAACACACCTGGGCTAGCTACTCAAGCTCTTACTAGGCTTTCTAGAAACATCCTTGCAGCTGTTTTGAGGCAAGTTGGAGTCAAAATCTGGAGGACACCGGCACTCCAGGACAGAGTTTGGACACCCCTGACCCTTTGTACATTATTAGTCTGTGTCACAGGTGTCAATTTCAGGTCCTGGAAGGCCACAGCTCTGCACAGTTTAGTTCCAACTCCAATAAACCCTCCTGATCGAACTAATTCAGTTCTTCAGGCTTGTTTGAGACCTACAGTTAAGTGTGTTGAAGCAGGGTTGGCCATAAACTGTGTAGGGCTGCAGCCCTCCAGGAACTGAGTTTGACACCCCTGGTATACATGATGACCTATGTCACTAGTGTCCAAACACGGTCCTGGAGGGCCGGTGTCCTGCAAAGTTTAGTTTCAATCCCAATCAAACACACCTGGGCTAGATAATCAAGCTCTTACTAGGCTTTCTAGAAACATTCTTGCAGGCGTTTTGAGGCAAGTTTGAGCTAAAATCTGCAGGACACCGGCCCTCCAGGACAGAGTTTGGACTCCACTGACCTATGTACAATAATATCACAGGTGTCAATTCCAGTTACTGGAGGGTTTGAGACCTACAGTTAAGTGTGTTGAAGCAGGGTTGGAACTAAACTGTGCAGAGCTGCGGCCCTCCAGGAACTTGAATTGATACCTGTGGTCTATGGACATTGGACTGTGCCATGGTCTCATAGTGAGAAAATAGCTGGAGGATAAAGAACAAGAGCTGCATCCAAAATCCCATACTGTAATACCTTAAAGATCCATTTTATGTAAATATGAATACTACATTTACCGCATTGTCACAGTCATGGGACCTACTGGCATTACTGTAATTACTGTAATTACACGATTCTAACAAAGTGTTCATCAGATCAACTCATAATTACAAACTTGTAAGTTAGAGATCTATGACGTGTACCATGTGATCATTGTACCATCCAACTGCTGAAGATTACAGTACATTAGGTGTTAAAAGTATTGTCATAAAAGTGCACAACTTCAACACACCTCAAAGTAGAGTATCACGTTTTGCTATCTTGATATTATAATAATTACAACACACTATGCACTATGCACTCAACAGTGAAGTGTTTGAAGTTATAAGGTTATCTAGTCGTTAATCTGAAAGCTCCGCCCTCTCTGATGCATAAATAAAGCTGTGAAAGTTGAGTACATGAAGTGTCCATCTGCACTACATGATAGGGAAACATTAGATTGTGATACTAATGGTTGATAAACTTTCACTGACAGAGTTGATATTTTCCACCATTTTGTGCTTTAGCTCAAGATGCTAACATTAAACCAGACACCGTGGCATGTCTAAAACTGAGTTTTATGTATTTTCATCATTTCATTTGTTTTAAAAAAATGATTGAGAAGTTCACTTCGATATCACAATAACAGAGTTGAGAAATAATGAATCTATTATTGGTGTATTCTAAATATTTTAAATAAATTAATGAGAGAAGAAGAATGACATGCCTCAATGCCTCCCAGAGTTTCCCGCCAAGAAGTGACATCACTTGCAGCAAGTCACATGCTTTCTCTATCAGTGCTTTACAGACTATTATGCCTTTTATAACCAATGTAACTGAGTTGACCAGAATGCATTGGCACACTATTAACAATTTCCTGCAGAATCTACAGTAACGTACTGTCCCCCTGCCTTGCATTCCCCTCAAAAGGTCTCTGTTTGGCTTCTTTGAAACCGGTGCGTTTCTTTGCTAAAGTTGCGATCATATCCGGGTATAATCACAGTGACACTCCATTGAATTTTACATCATGTCGCCTGGCCCAGTTAAGTGCCTTTTCCTTTTCTTGGAAACAGTGGAAGCAAACAATGAATGGTCTTGGAGATTGCCCTGGTCCAGGCTTGGGGCAAAGCTCACGGTGCACGTGCTCAAGTTCAGAGGGCAGTCAAACATGCTGTCCATGGTGTCTTTAAGCAGCCCAGAAACGAATCCGACGGGGTCTTTTCCATCATCGATGCCTTCCATTAATAATGCGTAGGTTAGACCTTCTAGAACTGTTCTCAAGACCAATCAATAGTAAAATCCATTAATCTAAAATAATACCGCCCCTCCTCTTTCCATGTGGAAAATACTGTAGTAAAATAGTATAGTAAATAAATACTTTAGTGTTTTTATATAGAAAAGTACTTGAATGATATGATATGTTATAATATAATATAATATAATATAATATAATATAATATAATATAACAGAAACAAGCATCACAGTGGCACAGTAGGTAGCACGATCGCCTCACAACCAGAAGGTTGCTGGTTTGATCCCCGGCTGGGTCAGTTGGCATTTTTGTGTGGAGTTCGCATGTTCTCCCCTTGTTCGCTTGGATTTCCTCCACAGTCCAAAGACATGCGGTACATGTGAATTGAATTATCTAAATTGGCTGTAGTGTATATGTGTGAAAGAGTGTGAATGGATGTTTCCCAGTGATGGGTTGCAGCTGGAAGAGCATCCTCTGGTTAAACATGTGCTGGATAAGTTGGCGGTTCATTATGCTGTGGCGACTCCATATTAATAAAGGTACTAAACCGAAAAGAAAATGAATTCAATTCAATTCAATTCATCTTTATTTGTATAGCGCTTATACAATGTAGATTGTGTCAAAGCAGCTTCACATGGAAGGTTATAGTGAATTGAAACAGTGTCAGTTCAGTTTTCAGAGATTAAGTTCAGTTCAGTTTAGCTCAGTTCAGTGTGGGTTAATAATCACTACTGAGAGTCCCAAACACTGAATGGCAAATCCATCGATGCGCAGCTCTACAGATCCCGAGCCATGCAAGCCAGTGGCGAATCAATGAATAATATAAACAAATTACCATTATTGGGCATATTATACTACAGTACCCCACAGTTTACCATACTAACTAAAGTATACAGTGTTTATCACCGTTTATCCCTTCACTATAGTTTAATATAGTCTTTTACTATAAAATATTTTTTAATACTAAGGGACTAAGCCAAAAAGAAAATCAATAAATTAATGAACTGTATTTGTTTTTATGTATGTTATGATATCATTTTGTCTTCTTCTGTGGTACTTTTTGTGTTGTTTACCTTGCACACTTTGAAAGGTTGCACATTGAGCTGTGCTTGTACACTAAAACAGGCATTCAAATGACATATAAGATGATTATTATGCACTTGTTTATGATCTGTGCCATTTCTTTCAGCACCCTGCTGTATTATCCTATTCTTCATCCTGCTCTTCACCCGTTTCTGGCTCATCAGTGTGCTTTATGCCACCTGGTGGTACATCGACTGGGACACACCTTCACGAGGAGGGAGAAAAGTGCCATATCTCTGCAAATTGCGGGTGTGGGAGTACATGAGAGATTATTTCCCCATCAGGGTGAGTGGCCGGATTTACTGAAGCACAGTCAAACTGCCTCTTGGTTGTTGACATTTTTACCATCCTCAGCAACTTCACTTTACTTTTGTTTTTTTTACAGACTGTGTAAATATAACTACTGTATCTAAGATTGACGAGTTGACTAAGAGAGAGGTTTTAAATTAGATTTTATTTTTGACGTCGTCAGATTTTAGAATGTGATTTGCAGACTGAAAGACTGAGATTGCAATCTTATACTGCCATCTAGTGTTCATTCATAATATATGTATTATATATTAAAATTTATATATAACAGCTTATCATTTTGAAGTTGCTTATCAAGGACTATAGAATACTAATTTACACGATTTAATTGAAACATTTAATTTCAGTTAGCTTTTAACAATAAAACACAAACAAGCAAGGTTACATTAGATTTGAAATGACAATCTCTAAACCACACCCATTTTTCTCCCTCTCTTCTCAGATGGGATGGTGGGCCAAATCAAAGGTTACTGTGGGCCAACTTTGGCCCGCGGGCCCTAGTTTGGGCATCGCTGCTAAACAAAGTATTCATTTAAAAGAGAGAAATGGTGTGCTGTCTCTGTTACGCTGTATGAGGGAGCATTATTTCACCTGTATATTGACATTCTACAGTATCACAATATATGCTATAATGTTATGCAGACACTAAAAAAGGCTGTCTTTAACTCAAATGCAGCTTTTGTGAAATTAATGTCTATTTTGCTCATGAAAGATGGTGGTCTGTCTACAGCCGTTAAGTTCATTTATTAAGTATATACTGTTCCACTACCATCTCTTTACTAACACTGTAGATGTGCTCCCTCACAAAGAAAGTGTTTTTTCGATTGTTAATTATGCACATTTTCACTGCTAGCAAAAACTAATCAGATTAAACAGTTGAATATATATATACACCCACCGGCCACTTTTTTAGGTACACCAACTGCTTGTTAACGCAAATTTCTAATCAGCCAATCACATGGCAGCAACTCAACGCATTTAGACATGTAGGCATGATCAAGACGATCTGCTGCAGTTCAAACCGAGCATCAGAATGGGGAAGAAAGGTGATTTAAGTGACTTTGAACGTGGCATGGTTGTTGGCGCCAGAAGGGGTATTATTTTAGAAACCGCTGATCTACTGGGATTTTCATGCACAACCATCACTAAGGTTAACAGAGAATGGTCTGAAAAAGAGAAAATATCCAGTGAGCGGCAGTTCTGTGGGTGCGAATGCCTTGTTGATGTCAAAGGAGAATGGCCAGACTGGTTCAAGCTGATAGAAAGGCAACAGTAACTCAAATAAGCACTCGTTACAACAGAGTTATGCAGAAGAGCATCTCTGAACACACAACACGTCAAACCTTGAGGCAGATTGGCTACAGCAGCAGAAGACCACACTGGGTGCCACTCCTGTCAGCTAAGAACAGGAAACTGAGACTACAATTTGCACAGGCTCACCAAAATTGGACGAAAGAAGATTGGCAAAACGTTGCCTGATCTGATGAGTCTCGATTTATATAAAATGTGCATATATTTTTAAAGTAGAGTAAAGGTATAAGAAGTTTTCATAGCACAGCTGGCATTTATGGTCTTGTCAGGACAGGCGTGTAAATGATTGATATCTCTAAATCCTGGTTTGATAATGTATGAGTACTCCTACTGTACACACACACACACACACACACACACACACACACACACACACACACGGATGTTTCACTGTAAGGTGTTTCATCTAAATTTATTTAACACACTGTTTAAGATTTTATTGTTTTTTCCAGGACAGTTCAGTAATTCATTTATAATTTATTCATCCATTCATTTATTTTCCTTCAGCTTAGTCCCTTTATTCATCAGGGGTCGCCACAGTGGAATGAGCCGCCAAATTATCCAGCCTTTGTTTTATGCCGCAGAGGAAACCCACACGAACACAGGGAGAACATGCAAACTTCACACAGAAATGACAACTAGTCAGGGCAATAGCCTAGTGGTTAGTGCGCCGACATATGGTACAGTAGCACATCAGTGCATCCCTAGTTCAAATCCCGGCTCTAGGACATTCCCCCACCCCCATCCCCCCCACTCTCTCTCTGTCTCTACAACTTCGCTTACTGTCTCATTACTGTCCTGTCTAATAAGGGCAAAAAGGGTAAAAATAAATCTTGAAAGAAAAAAAAGAAATGCCAACTGACTCAGGTGGGACTTGAACCAGCGACCTTCTTGCTGTGAGGCCACAGTGCTAACCACTGAGCCACTGTGTCGCCTGATTTATTTAATATGAAACAAATAATGTTTTTGCCCTATATTTTACTGTAAAAAATGCCAGGTTCCACACAATTACGTCATGTTCTCCCAACACAAATCAATTAAGTTAATCATTTTTACAAATTTAAGTGGATTGATCTTAAAATAATTAAGTTGTCCCCCCAAAAATTGAGAATTGTGTTGTTTAACTCATTTTGAACATGCAGCAAAAGTCAGTTTTTGAGTTAAATCTGAAATTGCTGAGCATTAGTAGTTTTGTCACATCAAAGTGAAGTTTCACAAACTAATTTCAAGAGGAGCACGTGATATGATTGATTTCGGCTGGTCTCTCATCTGTAATCATTAGTAAGCCAATCGGATTATTCCAATCCCCACATCCAGCCCAACTCCCCCTTTTCCTCCTTTACCAGGGGTAGCTCTTGAGAACTACCTGATCTCGTACCCTCTTACATGCTCATTGACCAGGCTCAATTATCTCCAAGCTCAGGGTTCTCTCCTGGGACAGCATGCCAAACCTGCCATTATTATCAAGCAATATCTAAGTGTGAACTCTTGAATTAGTCTATATAATGGTATATATTTTGACGGACAAAAAAAAAACATCTTACTGAAATATCCCTCATGTTGTTGCATGAGGGACTTCTGATTGAATGACAGCGTTTGGACTTATTCAACAGAGAAGTCAGAGTTTGTTTTAATCATTTAATCAAACAACTTCTGTTTTCTTTAACAAAATCCATGAGCAAAATTGTGTTTACTCTGAGATCTGAGTTCTGCTTTCAAATTTATAGTCTGCTTAAGGAAATGAGGAAAAATATTTCACCGGTGGTTGACGCAAAATTTCATCTTAATCGATTACTCACTTTGAATAAAAATGCTGTGTTTTAGCCGACAGCAAGAGCCCTTTAATACAAATGACGCATTCAGTCATATGTTTTGTCTCCTTGAGAATCCTTGGACAAACCCAGATTTTGTACGGTGAATTTACAAAAATGGAGTTTCCTCAGAAAAAACCCCCATTGTAAGTAAATGCTGGAACTCTTACGATTCACATAAGGCCTTGAATCTATCACTAACGTAAGTGAAATTTAAATTAGGTGCAAAATCTATACAGCAATCGCAACTCTTCAGTTGTTTTCATAGAGATGTCTATTTTTGCTTTTCTTCATGATCATGGCCATGACTCTTGTGGTTTAAAGCCCCCAAACTGTTTACAGTTACTGATTTACTGTGTCTTCTGAGGCCGCATGTCCTCACTGTTGTTCAGTAGGTGAAAATACTGTCATTATGGATTGATATGAACAGATAATACACTAACGTTTCAAAGGTCTGAGTGATAATGTTTGCCCTGCTAATCAAATGAGTGTGTTTTTGATGTAGCCGATGCACTCACTACACTACCTGACAAAAGTCTTGCTGTTGATCCCAGTTGTAGGAGCAACAAATAATTACTTGACTTCGAGTAGATCATTTAGAAAAGTGTCGAAAGGTAGATTTTTCTGATGAATCATCTGTTGAACTGCATCCCAATCATCACAAATACTGCAGAAGTACCGACATGGACCCAAGATTCTCACAGAAATCAGTCAAGTTTAGTGAATGAGAAATCATGGTTTGGGGTTACATTCGGTATGGGGGCGCGCAAGAGATCTGCAGAGTGGATGGCAACATCAACAGCCTGAGGTATCAAGACATTTGTGCTGCCCATTATATTACAAACCACAGGAGAGGGCAAATTCTTCAGCAGGATAGCGCTTCTCATACTTCAGCCTCCACATCAAAGTTCCTGAAAGCAAAGAAGGTCGAGGTACTCCAGGATTGGTCAGCCCAGTCACCAGACATGAACGTTATTAAGCATGTCTGGGGTAAGATGGAGGAGGCGGTGAAGATGAATCCAAAGAATCTTGATGAACTCTGGGAGTCCTGCAAGAACGCTTTCTTTGCCATTCCAGATGACTTTATTAATCCGTTATTTGAGTCATTGCAGAGATGTATGGATGCAGTCCTCCAAGCTCATGGGAGTCTTACACAATATTAATTATTCATCCACTGCACCATGACTTTTTAATCTATACTGTACATTATTTCTGTTAAGTGACAAGACTTTTGTCTAAGCAAAGTCAGACCTTACTCTCCTAATTAATACACATTACATAATTAAATAATTAAAAATCAAGGCATGATCATATTTTATTTTGGTAAAATAAGCGTAATCTAGAGGCCTTTGCCTTTCATATAAGCCACTTCTGATGCCAAATGATCAACTAAAAGTCAAGTTATTATTTGTTGTTCGTAAAACCTGG